>CM051701.1:25333331-25388331 GCA_028022725.1 Lycodopsis pacificus
CTTTTCACCTTGAGCTAGACAACATATTTCTGTGTTCCGCAAAGCCTCCGAGAACTGAAAGACAAAGCGCTGAATCTACAGAGGACCTGGAGGCTCCTGTTATTATTTGCCCACCCTTGCCTTTGAGAAGCATTTAATAGTTTCCATCTCTCCATTTTAGAAAGAATGTGTTGATGTGAAGCCATTCTAACACTGGAACAGATGTAAACGGAGAGCGTGCTGGCTCAGATGCTGTTTATCTAATGAATTCATGTAATGCAGAAATGGTCCTTTTCTGCCAAAGCCACAGTCAGTGTATGCCAACACAACCATAGAGTTGCTTTCCTTAAAATCACGCTCCAGCATCATCGGGTCATTTACACAGAGATGTTGTGAAATCATCTGCAATTACAGCACATACTCTGGGTCTGAAATGGCTGGATAAGGGCAATCCATTCACTCTTCCTCTTCATTTCCCCTTTTTACTTTCAAACCATCCACTGTGACTGGAATAACATGTCTTTATATTTCAGGGTGTGGTGCTTATTGCTGTGCTGTGTCTATGATGTATTGCCCAGAATAAACTTGAGTGTTCTGTCAGTGTGTCTATAGTAGTGATATAGCATGTCTTGTATTTTCTGATGATGAGGTTTGGACATCTGTCAGTTGCACTCTTAAGCTTTTAAGCAACCCAGTCAACAGAAAAAAAGTTTGCATTATATATTATGCTGAATTGCAGTGTTTCTATTTCTTTCATAAATATGTTTCATCCCTTTTCATATTACGCACAATACCCCATGGTTAACCTTTTAAGCCCTAGCCCTATTTTAGGCCTCTGCTCGAAAATTGCATACCCATACTCAAAAGAGTGCATCTTTGCAAGCACAAGGTCTATTTGAATAATTTGGTGTGTTGTAATAAAGGAACACTTGTGAGATTTGTTCAGATGTGTAAATATCAGTGTATAAGTTACTGGTTAAGAGTAAATGAACATGGCACACAGCTCAAATTGAAAAGTTTCAGGTTCGCCTGAAAAAAAAAGCCCCTTCATTGTTATTATTTCATTGAAATGATGCAGCCCCCAGCCTAAAACATCTCCCAAATCATAGCACATATATGTGAACAGTCTCTCTGCAAAGTTTTACTTTAATAAAGTGAAGCAGACAAAATTAGAGAATTTTTAGTATAGAAAGTTTAGGCGAGATTTCCAAAATGTGCATTTGGGCACCATGTGTGCCATTTGAATTTCCTCATGTACTAAACTACATATTTCACTTATAAATTACGAATGGTGTTAAATACATCCAAATGCAGCAATTTCTGGCTTTTTTTGGAAAAAAAAAAATAATATTTTTTTTTATATTATATTTTAGAATATTATATTTGTAAGTCTTCTGTTTCGACATCTTACTAATTACCGGTAATCCTAAAAATGAACGAACGGTGAAAAGGTAGCCGAAACCTCATCTATCATCTATCTGAAACCAAGCTCCAGCTGTAATCAGCTGAGCGTAATCAGCTGTGCGTAATGCAGCTGGCCGCGTGCTCCTAGTTTTTATACTTACGCAGAACAATAACTCTGGCTCCCATTGGCCGACCTCCATGGTACATACCTCTCTGTATTCGTTAGCTCCAATAGAATTGAGCTAATCACTTGAAAATGAGTGACAGCACTGTTAGCCAGTCAAATTCATCAAGTCTCCGAAAATAGTGACTTGCAGTCTCTGGGACCCAAAGCATGTTACGCCTTCCCCTGTGGGGTGAAATGACCCCCTCCGAAGGAAAGGCGTGTCTCTGTTGCAAAGGCAGGAAGTCCATTCACTGTTTACCACCGAAAAAATGTGGGGATTTATAGCTGTTCGGCTTGAAAACGTCAATAGTAAGTCATATTTATGATCATAAAGCGATAATATGATTTGTGTTGCTGGTGTCTGTTGGCCTCATATCTCAGCGATAGTATGACGGAGAGAAATGTTACGGATATGTCCGTAATCGCTGTGGTGTTGGCGTGATTTTGGCTATCTCGCTTTGTTGTTAGCATGTAGCTTCGAGTATTTCTGTCCAGAAACGTGCAGCGTGTGCACACAAAATGCAAAATATGAATATGGTTTTTTGTAGTAATGCCAGTAGTTTGTGACTGAGTTGTTTGGGAATATGTTAAATGGCTTTGATATTCTTTTAGGCCTGCTTGTGAAGTTTTACGAGGTATGCGACATCATTATATTCGTTTTAATGAATATTTTTTTTCGATGCTTTATGAAAATACAGTCTGAATTGTTCCCCCTGAGGTACCTCAGGGGGAACAAATTGATTGATATTTTCAATCAAGCTAGGTGGATTATTTTTTGGCTGTTTGCAATGATGCCGTTATGTGGAGGGAGGATATGTCCTGCGAGGCCTCTGGAGGTTTCCCTGGGACTGAGGATGCCGGCTGCTTGACAAGGGAAGGCTCCCTGGAGAGCGCAGTGGGGTACTTCCAAATGGTCAGGAACACGGTGTGTGGAATGGCACTCGTCACAGGCCGTGACATAAGGATACTACACTGGTCTCAAGGTTTCAGTGTATGGATGGGTGTTAAAGAGTGGGGTACACTGGATGAGTAAGTGGGTGGTGTTGACGAAGTGTGAAGCAATCAAGCATTGATCTGTTTGCCTTTCACAAACCCATTGTCCTCTGGTGTTCAAGTAGAAAGTTGACTTTGTCCACTTCAATATGTGCGAATAACTGAAGACTATTTCAACATTTTGTCTGACCTGAACGCCATTATTTGCTCTATTCTTTACTGTACTGGCTCCACAATGGTGGAACAAACTCCCCATTGACATCAGGACAGGCTGCACCATAGCCCATGAATTATTATGAAATTACATCAAAATAAACCTCCCCTTCGCTATCTCTCCTATTGTTTCTAAATATAAAACTTGAAGCGGTTCAGCATTAATGATGAAATTGATTCTTGCTACTTTTTGGGTTGTTCCCACATTTGTCACTTTGGATAAAAGCTGAATAATTGTAATGTAATGCAATTATCATGGGACCAGTGTAACTTGTAGGGGTAGTCCAGTGATTTAAAGGAAGTGATAGAATTCTTAAAATGTAAAAGTAAATAGCTAAGTGAATGAAAAGATGGAATTTATGGTTAAAATAAAAACCATGTTGTCAGGAGAAAGGATTCAAATGTGAAAGTCAGATGTTTTGTACGTCCAACCATTCCCCCAACCTCCTCCGTAAGAGTTTTTGTGGTGTTATAACATGACGCTACACTTCAACCTTTGCCTCTTACAGACAGGAAGCACATGAGGTCACTCATCTGCAAAACATGAGTCATTGATAGTTTTAAGCATTTTGAATGGCATATTAGTTTGTAATACTTTATGGACCACTAAAGCCCAATATGACAATAAAGGATTTTGACCTAATCTTGAGACCAGAGTACAAATTTAGTTCTAAAAGCAATCAGCCCTTTAATAAGAAAGAACAAAGTTTCGCCAAAGTTTGAACTGTTTTTAGGATTTAACTTGAGAGATTTCAGTATTTGTTTACATGAATATTCAGTCATAACCTTGAGGACACATATACATGGAAAACACTCTAATCCAGTGTGTTTGAACTTTATCCGTACCTAAGGCCTATAAGGTCGAAAGCACTGACTGGGAATAATCATCGCCTCAGTTTCATGATGGCGTGTCCACAGCTCTCTCTCCTCTGATGCCAAAAGCTCTGCTCATCACCATCAGCACAGGGAATACAGGAAAAAAAGTAGACAATGAATATTTCAAGAAGCTAGGAAACATTTCCCTTTAAGAAACCTTAAAAATCGTTTCATTTCTAAGGTCAAGTTATGACACAAATCAGTTCTTATGAGGAAAAAACACCCCTACAAATAAAATGATATAAATAGTCCAGAGAGAAAATGTCTCTGCTGGGTGCGCTGAAGTTCAGAGCCTGTAATTATACTATTGCTCTCTGTAGAGGAATGGCCGAATTCCTTTCAGAATTGTTGATCTTGAGAGTTGTCACCACAAAGTTAATTTCCCCGGGGAGCGCCATATAAATTGCATGCCACTGAACAGAGGTAATAGCTGTGGTCTTGGAGATATGTTTGGCAGCAACTTCCAAGAGGCACACAGAGAGAGTCGCACTGATTTCTTCTGTTACTCACAGCGGCGCAGTGCTTCCTGCTCATTATTTTGCGATTGGGAACAAGTGTTTTGGCTACATCTTTCTATATTGCCTTGTGGTCTCTCAGCAATTTGTTGTTATTATGTTCATATTTTTAAAGGAGAGGTAAATTTTGTGGTAATCAAAGCTGATAAAACAGTTTGGGAAGGCATCTGTTTGTGGAGACCGCGGGGCTTTGGAGCGCTGTAACCTGCAGCGCTGCCACATGAGCTAATTGTGGTCAAGTTTATACTCATAGTTAAAAAGAGCCACCCCCTCACAAAGCAAACACATTCAATATCATGTGAATTATTTACACTATTCCTCATGGAAAGTAGGTTGAGGGAAGTTTTACCACATGCTAATGTGAAACTCGTAAACATAGAAATATTCAGTAGACATGGAAAGTCTTTGAAAAATAGAAACACATGGGTCCAACTTTTTCTCCCCTGATAGAGATTCTGTTACCTAAACCTTGGCTCACTGCTTATACTGAGTACTGGTCTTAACCTGAGCACGTTTTTCCCTAATGTAGAATCTGTAACATTTTTTGGGGGGCTGATTAATATCTGTAATTAATATCACTTCCTAACTGTAAGTGCAGATGTTCATACAAAAGTAATTTTTTGCATCATAATTAATCATCAACATCATAAAGACAGACATCACATTCACCCTGTTAACACACACACTAGAGATGACGGTAGAACTGAGCCGCTGTGATGAGCAATGATCAAGACCAATGAGTTTTCACCCAAAGTGACCTGCAAAACAAACATGTTTAACTCCACGTTTTAGAAGCTTGTTCCTAATAAGACTAAATTGGTCAAACATGTAATATAATGTTTCAAAGCGACCTCCCAACGAAAGAAATGGCTCAATCTCCTTAAAAACCCTGCATGCCAATGTTGACACTTCCCATTTCACAGTAAAGATCTACCACTGCCTTTACATGACAGTCATTTAGCAGGCGCTTTTATCCAAAGCGACTTACAATAAGTGTATTCAACATCGGTATTCAAGAGAACTACTAGTCACCAGAAGTCATAAGTGCATCTCCTCTCTTCAAACAAGCATCTAAGAGCATAAACCAGAGCCAAAACAAACGAGTGCAACAAACTAATATGAATACAATAAGTGCAATAATATCATGTGAAACAACTTACTGCTGCACTGGAGAGGCACAACATGTATGACAAGTTCCAGTCTGGGTTTTGTAAGCAACACTCTACTGAAACCGCTCTCCTGAGGGTTTCAAATGACATTCTCATGTGTGCTGATGCAGGTGACTGCTCTGTGTTAGTTCTTCTGGACCTCAGTTCTGCATTTGACACTGTAGACCATGACATCCTGATTAAGAGGCTACGTGATTGGGTGGGCATAACTGGCATAGCGTTAGACTGGTTTACATCTTACCTCAATGACAGAAGTTTCAACGTCTCTGTGGGTGATTTTGTGTCTGTTACCTCTCCACTGTCTTGTGGTGTACCGCAGGGCTCGGTTCTGGGGCCTCTGTTATTTTCCCTTCATCTGTTACCTTTGGGACTGATCATAAAAAGCTATAATGTGTCCTGTCACTTATATGCAGACGATATCAAACTCCATCTGTCATTCAAACCCAGCGAGGCATTCACATTAACTAGGCTCCTGGACTGTGTCAATGCCATCAGAGACTGGACGGCAGAAAACTGCTTGCAACTCAACGACTCTAAGACTGAGGTCCTAGTTATTGCTCCAGAGGAGTTTGTCCCCATGATCAGGCAGATTATTAGTCCACTCTCCTCTGCTGCCCATTGCAACCTGCGCAATCTTGGGATTTTCTTTGATCGATCCATGTCGTTTGACCCTCATGTTAAGCAGCTGTCCAGGTCATGTTTCTTCCATCTAAGAAATATCAGTAAACTGAGATCTGTAGTATCAACACCTGAATTAGAAATGATCATACACACATTTATCTCTTCACACATTGACTACTGCAACTCACTTTTCACATCACTCAGTGTATCTGCTCTTAACCATCTGCAGGTCATCCAAAATGCTGCCGCCAGATTACTCACCAGGACAAATCGACGGTCTCACATCACCCCCGTACTCCGATCTCTCCACTGGCTTCCTGGAACATCTAGGATACACTTTTAAATTCTCACCATCACTTACAGAGCACTTCACGGTCAGGCTCCGACTTATGTAGCTGATCTACTTCGCCCCTATTCACCCGCCCGCACTCTCAGGTCAAACGCTCTAGGTCTTCTGTCAGTCCCACGCACACGATTTAAGACCAGTGGTGACCGAGCCTTTGAGGCAGTGGCCCCGAGGCTCTGGAATGCTCTGCCTGCAACTCTGCGCCTCGTAGATACTGTGGATACTTTTAAAAGCCAGCTTAAAACCTACCTGTTTAGGCTGGCGTTTGTGTAAAAGTAAACCCATGTCCTAGACCTGCTCTTAAAATATGTTTTACATTTTTATTTTATTTTTTATTTTATTTTTTAAATTTTTTTAATTTTCTCTGTGTAGATAATTTATTGACCCTAGGGTCACATTGTGTTTTTTATGCTTTTAAATGTCTGCTCTGTTAAGCACTTTGTGATACTGTCTGTGAAAAGCGCTATATAAATTTCATTCATTCATTCATTCATTCATTCATTCAATAAGCGAGTATGAATACAATAGATGCTAAGTACGTGCTAAGTGGAAGGCTCAGGGTAGTACTTCTTGAAGAGGTGAGTTTTCAGCCTGCGCCGAAAGATGGGCAGTGACTCCGCTGTCCTGACGTCAGTGGGGAGTTCATTCCACCACTGAGGGGCCAGGACAGAAAACCTGACCTCTGAGCGACAGGGCAACCAATCGCCCCGAGGTCGCAGAGTGAAGTGGTCGGGCGGGGTTGTAAGGCTTGACCATGGCCTGCAGATAGGAAAGAGCTGTTCCTTTCACTGCCCTGTAGGTTAGCACCAGAGTCTTAAACTGGATGCAAGCTTTTACAGGTAGCCAGTGTAGAGAACGGAGAAGGGAAGTTGTATGGGAGAACTTGGGGTGATTGAACACCAGGCGAGCTGCAGCTTTCTGGACAAGCTCCAGAGGTCTGATGGCTGCCGCCGGGGCTCCGCAAAGTAGTGAGTTGCAGTAGTCCAGGCGGGAGATGAAAAGAGCCTGGATTAGCACCTGCACCGTCTCCTCAGTGAGGAAGGGGGGAATCCTCCTGATGTTGGAGAGCAGGAATCTGCAGGAGCGCGTAACCGATGCAATGTTTGCTGAGAACGACAGTTGGTCGTCCAGGGTCACACCCAGGTTTCTCGCAGTTCGAGTTGGCATCACCAAGGTATCATCAATGGTGGTGGACAGGTCTCAGAGAGGGCAACCCTTCCCCGGGAGGAACAGTAGCTCAGTTTTGTCCAGGTTGAGCTTCAGGTGGTGTGTCATCATCCACTTCGAGACGTCAGCCAAGCACGCAACGATGCGTGCCTCCACTTGAGTGTCCCCGGGGGGAAATGACAAGACCAGCTGGGTGTCACCGGCAGAACAATGGTCAGAGAAGTCATGCGAGCGAATAACAGAACCCAGAGATGTTGTGTAGAGCGAGAAGAGAAGGGAGCCCAGGACTGAACCTTGTGGAACCCCCATAGTCAGCATGTGTGGTTCCGACACAGCCCCCCTCCATGTCACCTGGTAGGATCGACCTGTCAGGTAGGATGCAAACAGAGAGAGTGCAGAGCCTGAGACACCCATCCCCTCGAGGGTGGATAGGAGGATCTGGTGGTTCAGTGTCAAATGCCGCAGACAGGCCCAGGAGAATCAGGACAGAGGAGAGAGAGTTAGCTCTCACTGCGTGAAGCGACTCAGTCACCGCAAGGAGGGCTGTCTCAGTCGAATGACCCACTTTGAACCCGGACTGGTGGGGGTCCAAGAGGTTGTTTTGGTGGAGATAGGAAGACAGTTGAGTAGAGACAGCACGTTCAATTGTTTTGGAAAGAAAAGGTAGAAGAGAAATCGGTCTGAAGTTCTTGACAGAGGGGTCAAGTGATGGTTTATTCAGAAGGGGGGTGACTCTAGCAGTCTTGAAAGCATCCTGAAACAAGAGATGCGTTGCTGAGGTGGGTGAGGAAAGGAAGGAGTTCAATCGCAATAGACTGAACAAGAAGGGAGGGGATCGGGTCAAGGGAGCACATGGTGGGGCGGTTAGATGTAACAAGGTTGAGGACCTCGTTGGGGGAGAGGGGAGCAAGATAGGGTAAGATGGGGCATGCAGAGGGGAGGGAGAGCTGTGGGGGAAGAGCTGGAGATGGTAGAGAGGCAGAGGGTGGACAGGGGGGCTGAGAGAAGGAGGATCTGATATCGTTTACCTTCTTGTCAAAGAAGTTGGCGAAATCGTCAGGGAGAAGGGAGGAAGTAGGAGGAGGGGGTGGGAGTTGGAGGACTGAAGAGAGTTTCAAAGAGTTTTTTAGGATTGGAAGCAGAGGTTAGGATTTTGGAGCAAAAGAAGGCAGCTTTAGCACTAGAAAGAGTGGTGGAAAAAGTGGAAAGAAGAGCTTGGAAGTGAAGAAGGTCCCCCGGGAGTTTTCCATTTACGCTCAGCCTCTCTTAGGCTCCGTCTGTCAGTACGCACTGAGTCCGACAGCCATGGGGCAGGTGGGGTTGGCCGTGCAGGCCTGGAGGTGAAGGGACAGAGGTTGTCCAAAGTAGAGGAAAGGGTGGAGAGGAGAAGATCAGTAGCAATACCAGGGGATAGGAGAGAGAAGGATTCAGGGTCAGGGAGAGCAGAGGTAACAGAAGAGGAAAGATCAGCCGGGGAGAGGGATCGAAGATGACTACGGGTAGAAACCATGTGGGTAGGTGGAGGAAGTACGGGGGGGAGAGGAGAGGGAGTAGGACATGAAAAAGTGATCAGAGAGCTGGAGGGGAGTGACGGAGAGGTTAGCAGTAGAACAGTGTCTAGTAAAGACAAGATCCAGCTGGTTGCCGGCCTTGTGGGTGGGAGGAGAAGAGGAAGGAAAGAAGCGGTTCTAATTTATCAGTCTGGATGTTAAAGTCTCCAAGCAGGATGAGTGCGGAGCCATCGTCATGGAAGTGCGAGACTAATGTGTCGAGATCTTCCAAGAACTCATCAAGAGGCCCCGGTGGGCGATACACAACAGCTATGGTGAGCTTGACCGGATAAGTGACAGTAACCGCATGAAATTCGAAAGAGGACGGGGAGAACTGAGGAACCGAGACAAGTGTATTTCCATTTTGGGGAAATTAGCAGGCCAGTACCACCACCCCGCCTCTGGGGTGGTGGGAGTGTGAGAGAAAGAGTACACTTCTGACAGAGCCGCAGGTGTGGTGGTGTTTTCTGGCGTGATCCAGGTCTCAGTTAGAGCAAGAAAGCTGAGAGAGAGCAAGGAAGCGTAGCCTGAGATAAACTCAGCTTTCGGCACTGCCGACTGGCAATTCCAGAGCCCCCCCCCCCGCCACCACTCGCTCAACATGAGCTGAGAGAGTAGGATAAATGAGGTTAGTGGGGTCACGGCACCTGGGAGGGGCCCAACGTCTACGTGACCACCGAGAAGAGGAGAGGACCGAAATCGGATGCAAACACATGGTTTGAAAGATAAAAATTAGGTAACTACACGTTCGAGAAGTCTTAGCTTAACGAAGTCGGGCTTGAAAAAGTCGCCCTGTTGCCTTTGTTCGCCAGACTCTTGAAAGCTGACGCTTCCAACCTACAGAAGTGCTTAAGGACACACTTAAGGAGTGTAGGCTCCTCCCTTGCAATTAGCACGCAATCAGCACGCTATTCAGCAGCTGAGACTAAATCACACCTCCTGGGACAGGCAGAAACTCAGTCCAATCACCACTGAGGCAAGCCTAAGTACAGCTATAAAGACAACAGTTAAAGCAAGAATAAAATACCTATCAGGTTCTGGGTGAGTCAGAAGTTCAGTTCCTGCTCCAGAAGTTGAAAGCAGTCAGTTTATTTACAGTCTATTAACACACAGGAACTCACTTCACAGTTGTCACCATCAGATGGTCGATACTGTGACATGTTCAGTTCACATACAGAATGTTGCCAGTGATACAAGTTCTCAGCAGACAAACAATGTCAGGCTCTGCATTGGACTTGCTGAAGGCAGTGGGTATGTGGCGGCTTGGCATTCCTTAATAATGCAAAATAGCAAATTGTATTTTTCTTGACTTTCACATAATTAGAGCGTTGAAGAGGGTCAGGTGACCCACATGTTGCCATTCATAATTGATGGCCTTTTTGAGTGGCCCTCGTGTGATGCTGTAATGTGCAATGTGAAATCAATCAGTCAAGTGAGTCTTCTTTGGGTTTATCCTCCTCAATATTGTATTTTTGGAATGTGTTACATGGCATGTTTGAAATGGATTTTACACGTCTGGATGCCAATTGATGACCGAAGCGTGCAGCATTTTCAACATACCAGGAAGACGTGTCATCAATCCTGAAGGTTAAGCACAACATCTGCGTGACAGATTTCTGATTATGTTCTTATGGCTCTGTGATTGATACCGTGGCACATTTGCCCTACTGAGACCAATGATGGCTTTCTGCTTTAGCTGCCAATTATTCAACATCACGCTGGAGCACTACATCCATCTAAGAACTCACTGATTTCCCCCTGGATATAATAAGGCTTCTTTTATGAAACTAACAGCCCTTCTGTCGCGTTTCCTTCACCTTGTGTTCTCTATCAAGCATGAATGTTTATTGCTCATGTACACACACGTAGGAACATACTAATATACTGGGTCTGTATTTAACAAACAAATCAGTCGTAACTGGCTTATTTTAACATACAAAGAGTACTCCCCAAGAGTATGTCACGTTAAATGAGTAACGAATTATTCCCCACTTGTAGAATTAGCAAAGAAGTATTTTCGCTAAGACTCTTGTGGTGGAAAAATGAATTTACCCGCTGTTAAGTCTTTTTGAACTGAAATGATGAATATCGTCAAACAGAACTTGTCTTTAAAATATTATAATGTATTCTTGCCATCTGAAATTGTCAGAGATCTACAAGGACTTGTAAACCCTGTATTTGCAACATGGAAGGTGCCCCTAGTGGAATCTGTTTGGTAAAGCTGGCAGTCTCTTGTCATGTCAACAACCCATAAAGGCTAGAAGTCACACTGGTACCCTGTATGATGCTCCACCACGCCCAGATCGACCACTGGCTGTGCTACAGACTACAACCACTTGCATCCATCTGTTTGTAGTGAACATCATCAACTGCACTTAAAGTCCCTTCAGGTCAGCTGGGACATGGCCCACGAAATAAAGGGTGGAGCTAGGGGTTAGAATTCTTCTGCAGACTGAAATGAAAGTAAGTTCCCTTCAAGAGTACTGCCAGATCAAGAGGGTCAACTACATTCCTTGTGGGTTTGGAATCCACCCTCATGTATAACATACTTGTCAGGACATGGTGACGTGCTGCGGTAAGCATATTGTCTAACTTCCTGTTGCAAGTGTAGCGTGGCCTTAAGGTTGGGGTGGGAATTGAAGAGGACCAACAACGCCACGTGGGGACTTACACCCCGGGAAATATAAACTTAAACGACCCTAATATATTGCTTGAGAATTTATTAAGGGCACACAGATTCACTACCGGTATTTGGAGAGAGACGCGTCTCGTAAAATAAATTAATTAATTAAAGAATTCAATGAAAATCACTAAAACCACTAAAACATGCAGAACAAAGGAAAAACAGCAAATCAGCAGCAGGTGAACCTACAAATGATAAACAGAGATTAAAAGGGCGCACCATGCTGCAAAGTAATACAAGTTAAGATTGTGACTACTTACCACCTCAAACAAGGGGTAAGTAGTCAGACGGCAAACAAGAGGAGGAATATGTGTGAAACTCACCACAAGAACAGGGGCCAAGAAGGAGTGAGGGCAGGACCACAGGTGCCTTATAAATGCTGGCACTAATTGGGGGGAGGAGCCTAGCCTGAGGGCTGCGTTTACAACACTCTTCCTTCTCTGAGGAGCGTTCCCCACTACACAAGCGTATCTGTTTTCTGATAGCGTACTTTCGCAGCTCCAGCTAAACTAAGTTAATTGTGTGATATTCTTCAGTACATGTTGTTCAGTTCTGCAAACGTTAGTTACCGCAATTTCGCAATAACTTCCCTCTCTACCTCTCCTGCTCGGTCTGTCAAATGTGAGCCATCCCCTGCATTCAGTTATCAAGCTCCTCTATTGTGGGACCAGCTCCCAGTTTGGGTTTTGGGAGGTAGACTTCCTCTGCACATTTAAGAGTGGGCTAAGACTTTCCTCTTTAATAAAGCTGTTGGGGATCAATAGGGGGCGTGTTTGAGTTATCAGCATTTAAGAAACTGAATTCTGGACATCAATAGAATTATTAATGTGAGTAACAATTATTAATAATAACGGGGCACCACCCTGCGAACAGGGACCAATAACCAAACGATAAAACTAAGTCTCATAATTAGTAGTCACTCATCAGTGACAGTGAAGGGTTGAATTCGAGCGCAGACTACTACATACGGTCATTACATACATATGCACCATTAATCACAGACGACTGCTCTTTAAAGTATAACAGGGTTTATTACATCAGAATAATAAATGATCAGATCAATTAATATTGCAACCAACAAACGTTATCATACAATTTTATATGCCCAATACCTAAAGAAAAGAATAAAATGGGGAGGAGGGGGGGTAGTTGTGTGTGAGCGCGTGTGGCGAGACAATAGGCGAGCGTTTCACCCGCCCTCAGCCGGAGCTTTATGTGTTTGCAAGTTTATCGAAAAACAAGAGGAACATAAAAGGCAGAGAGAGAGGAATCAGAGGTTCTGCGTGCGGGATCGCGTCGCAGTGAAAGTGTTTATCGCGGGTCGTATCCACAATCAGCTGCCGTCGTCGTCTCGCGAACATACGGCACTGATGCGTGATACGCCACGGTTCTACACTTCACTCACAGAATTGATTCAAGGAAAGAGAGAGTAACAAATTAAATAAAACAATCCCAGGGGCAAAGAGAACAGGAAGCACATACAAACGCTGCGGGCACGGCGGTCTGTCAGCGATTGCGCAATATTCAGCAACACGAAAACAATGACTTCAACACGACGAAACACGGGAATATCAACACATAAATGAAATAACCTTAAGTTATTTTAAGCTAACTTATGCCCAGACACCATCACGGGTCCCTCTGCACAGCGGGACGCTGCTTGTTGACCAATGCAAAGTCTGCTTGAGCGCTGACCGGAGGCGGGGTCATCTTAAAGGGGCATGGATCAGATCGGAGGTCAGCTTGTGTACAGGACGGAGCCTGTGATGACCTCAGCCAGTCACCCGATGGCGCCAGACCCCAACAAAGCTTATAGTTAGAGCTGGCTCAGGCTTACCTTGGACCAGCCCCTAGTTAAGCTGCTATAGGCCTAGACATCCGGGGGGCATCACAATATTTGTCCCATTAAAGTTTGATACTATCTTGGCATCCGAGGCATCTTCCCCAGAGTTTTTGTGCCGTCTTGTCTTGCAAGTTGCCATGGATTACGGTCGAGCCTGGAATGTGGCTGCACTTGTTGTAGTTGGCCGCCCATCCAGAGCCAGGTTCTGCTCAAAAGTTCTACCCGGGGAGTTTTTCTTTGTCGCCATCGTGGAAATGATTGCTCATAGGGTGTTTAATTTGGAGACTCTGACTTTCATGATATTGTCCCGTTTATGTTTTTAAAACACTGCTTGCGACCACCTTGACTTCATCAGTGTTGGGAGGTTTATTCAAATGAAGCTTTGAAAACCTGAAAAGAAATTCCCTTCCATTGTACACTGAACTCATTTATGAAACTTGATTGGCTGCTGTGGTCAGTGAGCATAAATCACATTGGCTGAGTTCCCCTGATCACTCAGTGACTGGTTGACAGTGTTGCTCACAGTAGCAGTGTGTGGTTAATGCTCCTAAAGCTGCACATCACACAATGTTCCCCTTGTCTCTGGCCAACATCCAACTTTGTACAGAAGTTAAAATGAAGTGGAAACTTTTATTTGATCCCAGCTCGGGCTTGATGGAGGTTTTGTGTGCTCAGATTCCAGTCCCCACTGGAATCCTCCATAATCTCTGAGGACTTCTATCAACCATAAAATCTTAATAGTTTATATAAAATAATCTGTGACCTTCAGGGACACTATCACTTTGGATGGAATGTGCTGGTGTTTGTTCCGCCCACCTTCTCAATGAGAAAAAAAAATAAAAAATGGCTGCAGTAACAGCTTGCTTATGTCCATCAGCGAGTGCAACTGCAGTCATCAGCGGTTTGGGTTTTTTCTCATTCTATCATGTATGCAAGACAAACAAGGCGAACAATGCTCTCTATGTAGCTCTGCACTGAAGGGCAGCATGCTTCCGAGAGAAGAAGTAGGCCAGCCTGGACAGTAACAAAGCTTTAATTGAAAAGATTTGTGTACATGCCGCACAACCTAACACGAGCTATGAATCTCAGGCTTTATTGTTTCTATGGAGGCGGGCAGCAGGAGTGGCAGGGCGTTGCTATTCACAGTATCTAGAGGTGGGAGAGAGCTGCACTATGTTGTACTGTGATGAAAAAGGAGGCCACAATCAACTACCAGGGCCGTATTGGGCGAGAGTTGCAGATGTGTCCTAATCTCTGAGAAGCTGCAGGAGATTTTGTTCAGGCAGAGGCGCTCTGTGAAAACATAACAAAACTAAGCTCATTAAAGACAAAGAACTGAATTATTGTGTGATTGACCTCATGTAGGATGCAGAGAAGAACACAACCTTCCGTGCAAAAGTGACAACTTGAATTTGTCAGTCAACAGTTATAACTGTTGGGAACGAGAGGGAGCGTGTTTGAGTTATCAGCAAATATGGAAAACTAAATTATTGATTATTATATAAAGTAAGATTATTAACAATTAATAATAACGGGGCACCACCCTGCGAACAGGGACCAATAACCAAACGATAAACTAAGTCTCATAATTAGTGTTCACTCACAATGTCAGTAGTCTGAGTACGATTACACATTCAGAGTGAAAGTGAAGGTTTAAGTTTGAGCACAGACCACATATCAGCTGTTATCACAATACATGCACAAAGTAATCACAGACAGCCAGGGGCGGACTGGCCATCGGGGATACCGGGGGAATCCCCGGTAGGCCGACGGGGTTTGGGCCGGTCCAATACCGGACCACCTCCATCATCAACCGGCCCTCGCTCTGAGATCGCCGACCCCGACTGTATTCTATGCTTCACAGAACACGTTCAATTTACTCTAATACTTAAAGCTCATAGTCACTGACGAAGATTTATACTACTCCTCGCGATCTGTATTCACACTCGTGGTTTCCATCTGCGAGCCGGCAACACCCCTACACACACACCCAGAATGCAATCTGCCCCAAAGAGGCGGGTCTATTAAGCAGTTTAGCCAATGATGCTTTAAAGCTGATTAAATATATAAATGAGTGAAATACAATTTAGCCAATCAGCGTCCTCAAATCGATTCAGCGGCGGCATTCTGGTCGATAGTAGTTCACGGAGCGTCTCTGATCTGAACTACAGAGAAGCCGCCTAAGCCCCGCCTCTTCATGTTTAGAATGCCACATATAGATAGTGACATATCTGCTATATGTTATCCTTCCACAATTAATTCTAGATCACTACAGCCTTTTATGTAGATATTTTTATTTATAATACCATTTTATTTTGGGGGGGGGGGTGGGGGGGGGGGGGGGAGGGGATTAGTAATGTCATACCGATTTATCAGCAGCATTAACTAAGGTACCACACTTATCTTATTGCTCTCTTGAGTGAAGCGGACTAAGAGTTTGGACATCCTGCCAGCAACGAGGGGTTTTCTTTTATTTCATTTTTCCAACTTGTGTGTGTGTTGCGTTTGTTGTAAACTCCAATAATTAAAGGTAACCTGAATATAGTTAGATTGTATCGGAAAACAGCCCTACCTAGAACATGTGCACCAGCGCCACTGCGTATAACCACCTGATACTATCCCAGAGTTCAGCATATTCATCTAGCAAACTATACCTACCTTGGAGTGTTACAATAGCCAGTATCATTTTATTCAATGTGTCCATCCGGGCAAATTGGTGGATCCAAATGTTATAAAAAAAACATATGATGCAATTTCTTTGTAATCATCCAAAATAATGTTAAGTGTATGGGTATTTTTCCAAGTAGGCCACTGACTGGTCGATACGAGCGATGCATTGAGTGGGCCGGTCTGACAGTAACTCCCGGGCCACTTTTTTCCCCCAGTCCGCTCCTGCAGACAGCTGCTCTTTAAAATATGTTTATTAAGTTCCAACAATAATGATCTAATCAACTAATATCTAAAATAACAAATACTATACATTCATGAGCACGCTATCTAACAACAAACTGGTAAGAGGGAGAGTGTGTGTGTGCAAGTATAGTGTGTGTGTGTGTGATGTAATCTAAAACGTGGCTACGTTACGTGAGACTACACGTTGAAGATAGACCGAACGATCAAAATGGAGTGTGCACGTGACCGCCCTCCCACTAAATGGTGCGAGACTCTAAAATGGTGACTATAGAGGTCTCGTTATCTACAAGTATCTGAAGCAGTTGGCTCATCCCGGAGCTACATGTAGCTTAACGCTATATGTGTGTGTGGGTTAGTAGAAGAAGAGAGAAAGCAAACAAAACAAAACAGATCCTCACCACCGCCGTAAGATACGGAGATTGCTATCTCATCACAGAAACGTGGCAGACGATCTTTGACCCGCCCAACCGCGGTTCTGACCTTTGAACCGATGAAACAACAATGTTAGTCACAATGGAACGGCAGGGAGCTGGGGGTGAGGGCTGAGCCACAGGGGGTCCTGGGGAGTCTGTGGGCCTTGACCAATGGGAGGCCAGCGTTGTGTTTGAGTGAAGACTTCACAGGTAGTTGTGAACCCCTCTCTAGTGGGGATTCGGTATCTACCTCCCCACATCAGGCTGAGCCTTGCCTGCAGGCCCCACTCAGATTCCTTTGTTTAAAGCACACGGTCCCAACATAATGACAGTGACATCCTATCTCCTGTGTTCATATGTGCCTATGCTTCATGATTATCTCATCCCTAAAGTATAATCAGCAACATTTGGTTTCTGTTTCTGCTAACATCATTTCATATTGTAATATACTTCAAATGAATCTCACCTTATTGAACTTTCATTTGAATACAGGCTTTCATTTGAATATTAACTAAGGTACCACACTTATCTTATTGCTCTCTTGAGTGAAGCGGACTAAGAGTTTGGACTTCCACGCTTCAGGCGACACATCCTGCCAGCAACGAGGGGTTTTCTTTTATTTCATTTTTCCCTCCAGCTGCTTTAGTCAAGTCACTTTTATTTATGTAGTGTGAAATCACAACAGAAGTTGATAGTTCAGTAATAATCTAACATGACCTCAGAAAAATTGCAACAAAAGCTTTTTTGTCCGGCTAATTCAAAATGGTCTCCATCCGCCCTAGTGAAAATAATAATTTCATATTCTAAAAGATGGTCAGTATTTCTGTTTAGTGTAGTTAAAATACAATCACTTTTGAGTATTCTGTAATTAGTTAAAGGTTACAGGGCTAAATCCTCCCACTCTCAGCACATGCCTCTTTCCTCAAACAGTGACGTACACGGTCAAGTAGAAGTGATCTGACCTGCGATAGAAATCGTGGTAAAATAGACACAATCTGGCTAGAATAGAGCAGAAGTGGGTAGAATAGGACCAGACTAGTGATGTGATCATAATAAATTGCCATAACCAATATATGTTTTACTATTGTATTTTATATGTTTTGCTTAGAGGATAAATTACAGCATGGTCCAATGTAGCATGCACATCAAAGCATTTTTTGGCGGGATCACATTTAGGCGATTTTCAAAGCTTTCCAATCATGCAATTCCTCAGGACAAAAAAGCGAGATTTTTTTGCCTGCATTTTCTGTGAGGATGACCCACATGTTTAGGTAAAATGGCTTGACTTAAGGGCAGAACAATAAAAGTAACTTTTGCATTTTCTCAGAAAACCAAATTACTTTTGTAAACACAGAGAACACGGGGGAGGAGCTAAAGATCCAGGGACCAGTGGAACGGCAGCATTATCCCATTTAGCAGAAAGTTTGAAAACTTCATTGTGAATAGGTCTTAACTCTAATGGTGGGATTTACTTCCCCTGTCTGTGAGAGAGCTCACAAGCTGATTGGTTGTTCTGCCCCTGCAGGGCTGTATCTGGCTGACCCCGGGGCTCAATGATTGGTGTGTTTGCTAATCAGAAGTGGCAGCCTGATTACACTGGTGGTCCGGGGAATAAACAGCCACAGAGGAACCTTGGAGTCACCTTACACTATATGAGCCTGCTGGAACAAAAAATAGCCTGGTGTCACTTCCCACCTCCACACACACCTAAGATAATCACTGCAGGGTGTGGAGGGTGGGCGGTACAAGGGAATCATGTTACGGCCTCTGTGTCATTAAAAGATGGAGTCCATGAAGCAACAAGCTACTACTTCTAGCCGGAGGAGTATTTAATGAGTTCGGGAACTCATCGGAAAGTGATGTGGGTATAATTGTAACAGACATTGTTCTTCATGTGTAAATAAGATTTGCTCACAGTGATGCAATTCCCGGCAAGAGTTTTCACGGCAGCGAGGATGAGTGGAGAAGTGAATCCATGAACAATGAGTTCCTGTAACTGTAAATGAATTATGCTACAAAGTCGAGGAAATGTCAAGCCTCCATTCCACTAGAGACAGGCAGCAAAGAACATCCGGGATGACTGAGGAGGAGGAGGAAGTTAGACAAGCAAACTTCTTATTGCCTCTGAATATACGCTTGAGTTTACTGTGTACACACAGCACACGGTTCCTCTTCTCATCGGCAAATTGCCAGGTTTAAAGGAATATTGCAACAATTTGGGAAATAAGCGTATCACTTATTTTATGAGAGTGAAAGTTCCTATGCATGTTTATTACATACAGAGCTGGGACCAGAGACATACAACTCTGAATAATTGAACTGCGTCATGAAAGTTGGTATTGTGGATTTCTATATGGTCAGATACTTACATGTTTTATTATATCATTTGTATTTTACCAAAATCAAGCTCAAATGGAGTTGCAAGGTTTTTGACCAGTAAATGTCAAGATATGCGTTTTGTCTGATGCTAGTCTCCTCAGCAAACACTTCATCTATAATCCCAACGTCTCCATCAACAGCAGCTACACTGCATAGAGGAACTCAGAGGCGAGGGATGCTGCAAAGCTCACGGTCGGAGCCGCTAGCCACGTTCACTCCATGCCTTTTCAGGCTCTTGCGGACCAAGAGTCCCATGGGCAGACTGCTCTTGAGGTGTAAAAGTATTTGCGATTCATTATGAAACTGTAGGGAACGCTGCCTCTGACAAAGTTGTCCGTTTACCTGCAGCTCTGCTGTGAGGAACACTTCATTCTAGAGCTGGAGATGTGAGCTTTAGCCCACAGTTTGAGGATCTGATGAAGTTCCGAGATTTAGTCACAAGCTCTTTTTGAAACTTTATTGGTTAAATATTTCTGAAACCCACGGAGAGAGATACAGGATTTCTGCAATAGTAATCCCCAACATCTTGAAACACACTGATATGTAGACTCCGTGTTCCCCTTTAAGCTCTCAGTATGTTCCATCTGGAAACCTAGAAGCCATCACCTTTACGTGTGTGTACACAATTATTGCACATATCGACACGGTTGCTGTCCAACACTGGCATGGGCAACATTTCATTCTTCAGCAAGTGCAGAAGGCTGCTGATGAAGCAGCACAAACTGCTTTTGAGCTTTCTTTGTTAAAACTTGTACAGTGTGTTGGGATCAATAGGGGGCGTGTTTGAGTTATCAGCTTTTAAGAAACTGAATTCTTGACATCAATAGAATTATTAATGTGAATAACAATTATTAATGATTATTAATAATAACGGGGCACCACCCTGCGAACAGGGACCGATAACCAAACGATAAAACTAAGTCTCATAATTAGTAGTCACTCATCAGTGACAGTGAAGGCTTGAGTCCGAGCGCAGACTACTACATGCAGTCATCACATATGCACCATTAATCACAGACGACTGCTCTTTAAAATATAATAGAGTTTATTAAATTAAAATAATAAAAGATCACATCAATTACCATCAGAATCAACAAACGCTATCATACTATTTTATGTACCTAATATCTAAAGAAATGAATGAAATGGGGAGGAGAGTGTGTATGTGTATAAAAGGAAGGGGGGGGGTGGGGGCCCTTAACACTCAGTCAAAGACTACAAAGATGGCCGCTAGCCAAACTAGCAGAAGGGGGGTGAGACTGGAGGTGATGACTTATGTGAAAAGGAGGGGCTTGACGGTGCTACCGCTAACCTACCACTAGGTGGCGTGAATGTTGCTGTATGTAACCACGTGTGTCTGTGCAGGCACGTGCGTGTGTGGGGCAATCGATTGAACGGGGTTTCCCCCAGGGGTTAGACTATGTGCGTGCGTTTACGTGAGAGAGAGAGAGAGGGGGGTCACCTCCTGCTGTGTTGGCAGGAGGGTGAGCCAAGAAAAGGGGGAGAGAAATCGTAAGTCAACATAAATCAAACTTCTGCTGCGATATCCTGAGGAGCATAAGTACGTTATTCTATCATGCATAAGCATACCGTTGTCGTCTTGAACTGTCGGCAGCTTACGCAGTGATGAACACGGCCCTCCGCTCACTCACAGAGTCGAGTTAATGAAGAGAGAAATATCACACAAAGTTGAATACAAATGAATGAAAATAATCCCAAAGAAAACAGTCAATGCAGTTAATACACAATACAAACGGAACTTCTCTGGTCCGTGATGTTTGTGTATTTACCTCCGTATACTGCGACGGTGTCTTTAACGCGAACAGAATACGGGCAATGCACAGTGGAGCGGCGCTGGGGTCCGCTGGGTGTTGCGCAATACCTTGATATTACGCAATAGTAACGAAAAACAAAACACGGGAATATCAACATATAAATTAATTAACCTGAATTAACGTAAAGTTAATTTAAGCTAAGCTAGCCCAGATGCACAATGACCTTACTGGTAGACGCTTCTTTGTGGCGGGGAGAGTGGCCGCTGAGAATCGTGCCTCCTTTGTCCCGGGGGAAAAAGTGGGGCTGCTTGCAGATCAGCGCGGCTGTTTAAGCGGCGGCTGTTTCGGTCCGTTGACGCGGCTCGTTCTGGAGCGGGCGCAGGACGTGATCAATCCTCGCTGCAGAGAGGATGATTTAACATCGGGTTTGAGACGTCGTGGTCCGTACGTCTCGTCGGAAATCGTCGGGAAGGAGCGAGTTTTTCAGCTGCTGCTTTGCCGGAATGTGCACAAAAAGAAAACAACACGGGGAGGAATCGTGGAAGAGATTCGTCCCGGTGGAGTGAGAGGGCCTTGACTCAAAAAGAAAACACGGCTACTTCGGCCAGCGAAGATAGCTTTGTGACCTGACAGGGTTTGGTGAGGGTTCGAGGCTTTGCAGGCCGCGGGTTCCTCGTGGCTTCCGTCGCCAGCGCGATGCTGGAGTTAGGAGGCTGGTGTCTTCTATAGCCAGGACGGGGAGTCCGAGCGAAGATGGCGATTTCGTTGTGCACTGGGTTATAACCAGTCTGCCCGCTCAGCGGGAGACTGGCTGTCGGTGAATGGCGTGTCCGCCTCAGCTGTGAGAGGAGGGGGGTTAGGCCGAAGGGGGCAGGGATCAGAGTTCAGGTCAGATGTTTCACTGACTCTATGCCAGAGTTTGCTCTGGCTCCATGTCAGGTTTTGGAAAGGAGGACTGAGCATGTGAGGAGCTTAGCCAGCCAGTAGGTGGCCGCCAGACCCCAACAAGTGTTTGTCCCCACTGAACACAAAGTCAGCTGTTTAATTGTGAAAGTGACCAGTGTGCCAGTGTTTGCTACACTTCAAACTGCCTTTACCACAAATTCTGCACCTGTGGACAATTCCCTGTGAACGTATAGAACATGTCAAATAACCGAACAATGGCGGTGTACGTCTTGTATCTCTGTAATAAGGTAATCATCCACTCACAATAGTCTAATCTACAGCATGGCTGCTCTCAAGGATCACAGCACCGTTGACATTTGATTACCACACCTTTCAGGCCACAATGATGAATTTCCTTTTATCAGCTTGTGCTTTAACACTTTGGCTCCCTGATGTCTTTTTAAAAGGCACTGCTTAATCGAGAGTATATGAGCTGCGTCTGCATATAAAATGTCACTATTAAAAATGCCCATAAAAAGAGCATCTCCTCACCATAACTGGTGAGGAAGGCCAGCAGCGTGCTGGGGTGTCCACTGGATACGGTGGAGGTGGTGGGAGACAGGAGGATGATGGCGAAGCTCTCATCCCTGATGAGCCACGCCTCCCACCCCATGCAGGACACTCTGGCAGCTCTGCACAGCTCCTTCAGTCACCGGCTGATTCATCCCCGGTGTCTGAGGGAGAGGTACCGCAAGTCCTTCCTCCCCGCTGCTGTCAGGCTGCACAAGAAGCTGCTCTCGGGAGACCACTAACACTTTGAACACGAACATTTGGACTGAACATGAACACTTGAACACTCTGAACACTTAATTCATTCACCTGGTGCAATACCTAATCCGTGCAATCCTGTGCAATATCAAATACGTTTAAGTATTTACCTTACATTTTACTCCGTCTGTATTTACTGGTAGACTTAATAGTCTTCTTTACTGTCAATCCTGTGCAATATCCAATACGTTTAAGTATTATTATCTTACATTTTACTCTGCCTCCGCCTGTATATACTGGTATATTTAATAGTCTTCTTACTGTCAATCCCGTGCAATATCCAATACGTTTAAGTATTATCTTACATTTCACATTTTTACTCAGTCTGTACATACTGGTATATTTTGTATTCTTCTTTAGTCATATTTTTTACTACTGTTTAGTCTATTTATACTACTTGATTTTTTTATCTTCATTTATTACTTGTGAGCGATGCTGCTGTAATCCTGTAATTTCCCCACTGAGGGACTAATAAAGGATTATCTTATCTTATCTCCTATGGTCCCTTGCAGCTGACATCTCTTGCTCTTCATCTCTGAAGCTGGCAGACCTTTAAACCCCCCCCCCCCCCATCATGCTTGAGTGAGGTAAAAATGAAAGGCAATAGCTTTTTGTTCCCGGAATGGGAGAGAGGGAAGTGGAACAGAGCCACACACACTTTGCTGGACACCACTAGCTAAGGAGAAATGATCTTTGGATAAGTGTGATTGCAGCCATTTAGATTCCACCAGAGGTGAGGAGGGATAGGAGCCCACTGAGGAAGCACAGTAGGTTAGACACATACAGTACTGAGGAATCCTGCTTCAGATACCCTCGTCATCAACTCTATCTATTTCTTGTTCAACGGAAATAAACAAATGTAAATCATTTTTCAAATCTATAACTATATGTTGAATGTGTAGCAGGACTGTACATGCTACTTCCAGAAACTGGACTTTCACCAAGGAGGCAGAGGTCTGTGTCCCTTGTGAAATCAAGTCAACGTCGACTTATCTTCCGTAGTTGTGTTGCATTAGTCACATGGCCTTCTGACCACCAGTTATGTAACGTGCAGACATATTTCACGTAAACATACTTATTTGATCCCAGACCATGACCTTTTCGTAACCTAACCAGGCACTTTTGTTGATAACTGTTTTCTTCACATATAAATGAAGTAAACCTGAGTTGGAAGTCATTTCTGTTGGGAAGTGACTGTGTGCATGCAAAGACCTGAAAGTGACAGGCCGTCTGTGACACGGGGTCCGTAGAGGGACACTGACCCTCGGCTCAGTATTTAAAAGGTTTGGAGTCAGAGGTTCTTTTCTACACATGACCAATCTAACTACACCCTGCTATAAGTTACATTTCAATTCAAATGTTGTGCATGTTTTGAAGTAAATGTTTCAAATTCAAGCTAAATAAAATGTGAATAGGTGTTTCCCTCAACTATCTTTGTGGATCAGATCTTTACTATGCTAGCTGTAACCCGTTGTGTATGGACCCAAATGCAACACACAAGATTCCAGGGATCTTTGGCTTTCATTACAAACTTCAATAAGAGCAGGCAGAGTTAAACAGGGTCCAGATCAGAAGGCTGCTGGGTTTACCGGGAGTCAGGCACGGCGGGTAGAACCGGGGCAGGCAGGGTCGGTAACAGGACACCAGTCCTGAGAGCGTGCTGCAGAGTCTGGCATGGAAAACCCAAGACAATCTGGCAAATGTGTCTGTGAGACAGCAGTCTATAGAGGCTTGATTACTGATCAGAGGCAGGTGAGTGAACAGGTGAAGACTGATGAGGAGGGAGGGACTGACAGGTAGAGTGAGGAGGCTGTGGGGCTGAACTGTGACACTAGCAGCCTGGATCTAGCGACGGCAACAGTGGTTGGTCTGATTAGCAACTTGAGATGCATTGAGAGACAACGTGTATGACCGTGTGTGTCTCACAGGACCCTTTACAAGTACATTTAAACCAATAAAAAGCTAAATCATTGTCAGACAATAGCCAGATTGCATTTGGTCTGATGAGTTCTGCCTCATTTGCTCTCCACATGGACTGTTTACTTCATACAACCAAGACCCATTCAAATGTGATTGCTCAATTCTACTCGAAACAGAAACCAACATGCTTGTGATCCATTGCCTTCAGGTTCTGCTTGATATGCACAATGTTTACAGGATCAGGAGCCTTCTAACTGTCCCCAACTAAAGATGGAGCAACATTACATGCGCTGAACAACGACTTTATTAAAGCTGTTGTTGTTAGCATAAGAAATAACAACACCTATATTTGCAATGATAATGATAAACTTTTAGTTTTCTGACCAGAGACAGTCTGTGTTTATTTTAAACTGTTATACTCACTAGTATAGTGACTGAAATAGGATTGTATCAAAGCTGCTTATATTCTGTCACTTTATATGTTGAAGAAATAATCTCAAGATTGTCCTTTAAATAAATGTCTGTTAAGTCATCATCTATTGCCTAGTGAGGCAACACAGCGGTGACTGAGCCTGCGGCCCACCGATGAAAGACATTTACAATCGCTCATAAAGAATTGGGTTTCTGTGGAGACATTCCCGGAAAGTGATCCAAGTGTGCCTTTAGCATGAGGAGACCTCTCGCTGCGTGTGGTGAGTCTCAGCTCATGTCGTTCCATGTTCAATCAATGCCAGCTGTCCGGGGCGGAGTCACATGGGCAAGGTGAGAACATTGGACACCCCGGACCAGAACTGATGATCGGACAGAAGTGAGCCGCAGAGTCTTCTGTGTCTTCAGCTTCCATTTACCAGAGTGTCCCCCAGCTCAGCAAAGCATCTGTCTCAATCAATGAGGCCAATAACCACAGGCTCCAGACAGCCTGTCTGTCTGCCACTGTGTTGTCTCTGACATTCACTCTGCTCGCCGTCTGAAGTTACCAGCTGCTGGAAGCAGCGGGTCAGCCAGCAGACATCATTATTAAAGGCTGCCGGCCGATAGCATCTTCACACAATGCAGCCATGTGGAGCGCAAACATCCTCACGTCTCTCAGGAATAGCAGCTGAAAACAAGTGTGTGTGGTTGTGTGTATTGGCATTAAGGTGTATCTCACCTGAAGCAGATTGATGACATGACTTGTGCACAGTTACAAGAATACAAATTGCCGAGAGTGTTATGTGTCTCATCCAGTCCGTCATAAAAGTGCACAGTAAATAATAAAAAGAGGCAGAAATTCTACTGGAGGATAATGTGCTCACTCCTAAACATCCAAAGAAGTGATTCATGATGTTGTAGTGAATAAAGAAAGGACTGACGGACTGACGGACTGACGGGAACCACCACGTTAGAACTAAGGCAGTCTGACAGCGGTTTGTGATTAGACAAAACCCAGAGCGAGAAAGGTTGTCAGCTCGCAGATGCCAGCTTTGGGAGCTTGTGAGATCCATCAGGCAGACAGGATGGAAGAGAGGAAGTGAGCACAGCAAAGATAAATGCCTCCATGCTGGCCCTCCCATTGCTGCTGGGGCCGGAGGCGTGGAGGAGTGCTTCTGCTCTCCGCTGGTTATCCCTGGGGAAACCAGGGACCACGGGGAAATGTGGAGAGGTATAGTAAGGCCAAGTTCAGGTTTACAGTAGAACCTATAGGCCAACTCAAGAGTGGGAACATAATGTCTTGATGTGTAAACACACCAGCAGTATGTTTAAAGAGAAGAAACATATACGAACCTGAAAACGGGGACAATTCCACATGATGTGGGTCTCAAACTCATCTCCACTCCACATCAGCATCATGTTTCCCTCAAAGGGCCGGTTGTAACTGTAAGACTGTACAACTGTAACTACTCCTAACATATTGGTAAATAACTCTCTCTGCATTTGATTATTGTTTATTCATGTAAAAACATGCAGTTAAATAAATGTAAAAATGATATTTAAACACATTTCTGTTGTTATAACATAACTCGTTTTAATTTAGGGTTAATAAATCCACATTACTCTATCAAAGATGAAACTATTAAAGAAAATATCAAAGACAAATATCAAACACAAGTTATGACATTAACTTTGTTCAAAGCTATTTGTGTCACCTCTCTGCATCACTAATGTTCCTCCCTGTCGTCGTCCTGTGCATGGCAGCTACATCCAAGAGCTCCTCACTGAGAGTCAGGTCTGATAAACATGGATAGATGCGCTGTATCCATGTTGTACCTGCTCGTCTCTTAGCTAGCTGTGTTGTTAGATTGCTGCTAGTTCATGAACTCGGTCTGCGATGGTGTTTCTTCACAAACTGACATTTGTAAAAGTCTGTATCTGGTCGGAGCACTGCTCACATACCTTTAGCATGCACTGGGCTGTAGCTGTGTAAATATATTCTGCTGTGATTGCAGTCTGCCTTTTAATTCTTGGACAATTTTATGTTTTTCTTGGATTTAGCACGGAGTTTGGTGTCAAAATGCCGACGTGAATTGTATCCTTCATCACCGACACGCCTCATAACACAGAAGACAGACCGGTTGTTCTCCTTGAAGCACAAACATGTATTCGCTTTCACATCTTTCATTACATTTTCTTCCCTCTGCATCAATGTTTCTCTTCGTGGACATGTTGGGATTATTTGTGGATCTTTTTCAACTCAATCACTTGTTGGAAAACCTCTTTGCGGGCTGTTGCCTCTCCTGTCCACCTGTTGTGATAGTTGTACTGTCGGCACACAGACATGTTGCCGTGAGCCTTGGGTTTGACACAGCAGCCAAGCTTGGCACTGAGGATGAGGAGAAAGAAGTCATGTCTCCTCACTTAGCATTTCTTTCTGTTTTTTTGGCCATGGGCTCCTTAACAGTTTCATTTGGCCATGATACTGCTGAGTCATTGCATTCCCCCCCGCACACAGATCCAATCATTCATGTGCAAAAATGAAGCAACAAATCTTTCTGATGGACTCTTTCTTTAGTGTCCGGTAGATGGTCAGCCTGTCGTGCTCATTAATTGTTGGAATGCTGTTAACTATTGTTCTTCGAATCTTTATTCCACTATTTCTTCCGTCCCCCCTGTTTCGTCGCAACCCTTCTTCTCCTTCATATTTTAAGCTACAGAAACCGAACTATCAAAATGTTCAACTCTTTCAGCAGAGGGGTGCTATATCTCTTCATATTTCTAACCTTTAAACTTTTTGAATCATTAAGCTTTTAGCAACTTTTTTTTGAATGGGTTTCTATGGAGAAGATTTTCAAATCCTCTTAAACTGCTTCAACTTTCAAATCCTTCAACTTCCTCATACTTTCAGCTGCAGACACCATTTCAACTTTCAAATGTTGAGAAAACCCTGAACTATTACCGGAACATACAGCTTTCTTATATCTTTTAAACTGCAGCAATTTAACTTTTATGATTTTTCAGCCCTTTTCTGACTTTATAATGGGTGTGTATTGCGCAGCTTAGAGTGCGTGGAATTCCGAGTACCCTTAAACGCCTCATCTGAACTTCAATACGGAACAAACCAGACCTCCCACATTGTTATCTGAGTCATTGACCGGTAAGTAGCATAGTGTGCTTTAAAAATGAAGCTTCCACATTTTACAATGGCATTACAAGTGGTTTCTAACTCAAACAGGGTTCAAAATAAGCAAGGAGAGTAAACATTTTCCCGGTGAACCAAAGAAAATCTGTATTGTTGTTAGCATAGCTGCTAACGTTCGTCATACGGCTCCTTCCGGTATACTACGGGACTATAAACTGTTCATAGTCTCGCTTCGTGTTGTAGTGCGAGCTCATAGCATGAACGGAGCCAATTATACTCCATGTGCTGTGCGCGCATTATTCTCAGAAACGCCAGAGGTCGAAAAAAACAAATTAACTGTGAAGAATTAAAAGTCATGAATGACGAGTGAAGAATGAAGTCATGTATTACATGCGTTGTCAGCGTCCCTGATTACGGAATTTTCTGAATGAATTACACATATGTTTGTCAATTTAAAATATTAATTCGTAAGTCAAGAAAGGAATATTTTGTTGTCAAACTGTTGAAGTCTAATACTTAAAAAAGACTGTACTTGCATGAACAACAGGCCTTGCCTGTTCTCTACTTCCCGGCTGATAAGAACAGTAGCAGAATAAAACACATCATGTATGATAAGGTACATGTGTGGATGGATATAGCTAAGTTACCTAGCGAGCTAGCTAGCAAGCCAAGGTAACAGCCGTGCAGCTGACGTGCATGATGCTAGACCAGAGATTAGTTCACTGATCGGTTTCACACAAAGCTAAACGATACGACAAATGTCTGACAATCTGAGACTTTCTTGACTTCTCCCTCGCCGTTAGCTGCTATACATAGTCGTTCTTATTTATTTATTTATTTATTATACTGTATTGATCCCGGTAAGGGGGAAATTTGTCTCTGCATTTGACCCATCCCTGTATATAGGGAGCAGTGGGTTGACTATGACAGGCGCCCGGGGAGCTGTTAGGGGTTCAGTGTATTGCTCAGGGACACTTCGACACATGACACGTCCCAGCCAAGGATCGAACTGTCGAGTTATAAAGTAAAGTCCCACAGGACACTGTAAAGGGCGTGACTTCTCTCTATTAAACTGACAATAAACCACTAAGCTAATTAACAGGTTATTTCTAATATAATATAATATAATCTTTTTCATCAAACTATCCTGACAACAATATGTTTGCTGTGGTAACATTACAGTCAGAGTGTTTTATAACTGTTTGTTAGTTTTACCAGCAGCTAAAGCTGTTCAATTATTATTCTGGCCACTTTATGTGTCAATGTGTAAATCTGTAACAGAAAGTGACCAATAGACATGATTATACACAAGCTTTGTGATCTTGAATTAGACCTTAATGTACAAATAACCTTTGTTCATATAATGCTGATAGTATCGTTCTGTAGTAATCCACTAATATAATGCAGGCCCTATAGGAACATGACTTTATATATTCAGTATACAGAGACATTAGATAATCCATTATTAGTCCACAGTGAGCCCTCACATACCAGCTTGCTTAAATCTGTGATTGTTCTGCGTTGGCATTAAATAGAAAACCTGATGGTCCCTGTTCATCTCCTTTCTACATGGATTGAATGTCATGAATGTCCTGTAGATCGTCAAGCATTTACCTTCATCCTCCTCAGCTTTGCATATGAACGACTATCATCCATCAGTTATTATGCCATATAGAATACACCTGATTTCAGCGCGCTATTGTAATACAAACGGCACGGTCCGGGCCATAGATTTGGGCAATGTGTATGACAATACACATTGTTGGATCATAGCGATTTGTGGCATTATTATATTGTTTCCAGCAAGGTGGCAATACCGTTGCTTGTCATGGAGAGTGCTGCTCAAGCTGAGGAAACAGTTGGATGATGTCACGATGACATTGATAATACTTCTACTACAACTACAACTTCTAGTACTACTACAACAAATATCACTACCGATGGAATTCTTTTAAGCTACAGAAACAGTTTGAATATCAAAATGTTCAGCTCTTTCAGGAGAGGGGTGATATAACTTCATATTTGTAATCTTTAAACTTTTTGAATTATTCAGCTTTTTGCAATTGTTTTTGAATTGGATATCTATTTTCAGCAGTTTTTGCAATTAATTTCAGTTTTCAGCATTCCAACGCATTTTCAGCAGGAAATGCTTTTTCTAGTTCAGAATGTTCGTCTCACTGTTCGCTCCCTGCTACGGCGATACAATAGTTCACAACAGGAAGCGGCACACACCGACCTAAAGCAAGCAGACACCAAATGAATCGGACCCGAGTCAACATGGACTGCATGGCAAGTTAATGGTTAATGATTCCTGTTTATACTATATGAATGTAAAATGTTTCAACTTTGAAATGGCCTTACATTTGGTTGCACTTTCATGGGCCCATCATTTACTGATCATCTTCAGGGGGAATAGAGTTCATTGTTGACATGGTGTACTTCCAATGAATGACCTCATGAACTGGGACTGTACCTACAGTGGAGATGAAATCCTTTCAGGAAACATCCTCAAGGAAATGATTAAGAAATGACAGGCCCGTCAGATGAAACATTACCAAAGAATGCCTTCTAATGTCCGTCATCAGTCACAGCAATCATTCTCACTTCCTCTCCATGTGCCTTCAACATGCAGGAACGCATCTGTTCTTCACAGTTGGGCCTTAAGACCACACAACACTGGAAAGAGGAAAAAAAGCTCAAATGTACTGTAATAATATAGCATGAACAAAATAGAAATGTAAACACATTTGTCACCTCCATCCTTCTCTCTCGTCACTCGTTCAGCATCTCAGTAGTGATCGACACCGAGCTCCACTGACGTCTGCATCAATAGACGAGCGTCGTACCATGAAACAAAGGGCTGGCTAAGAATCCACAGTGGAATCTGATTGGTCAAGTACATATACACTGATGATGTAAATACAATTTTTCACATTTTCATTATTATGGCTCATATTTTGACCAGAGTTGGCTCTCTAGCATGATTTATTGGGTGAAGTCAGACGTGCAGCACGCTATACAGCCAGAATAGAAAGAATCTTTCTTTCATAGACACATTTCTTTACCACGCCAACAATCCAACTGTGAAATTGGAATGTGGCTCCTGAGATCCAGTAGTTGAATATTTGAGTATTCGGGGCCACTACCTCTATGCAGGGTGCGCAGCCCTTTGTCCTTCCTCGGAGCTCTTGGTTGGTTGTTGAGATGTTTATAGAGACCAATGCACCCAAAGGTTGTGAGGTTGAGACGACTAAAGCACTTTGCTTACCATCAGGTTCAGATGTAACCATGAACATTGTTCAGATCCCTCAATATACATATTGATGATGCATGACATTTCTGACATAAAATGTAACACTTTACTTGAAATCCCCCTATTATAAGTAGTATACATTTTACAATGCATTTTAAAGTAGCAGGTAGTTATAAACATCGTATGTGTTTATAAATGTACAGTATTTTCAACAATTATAACTTATCCTCTGAAGACATATGTTGTAACAACAGTGTTTTACTATGTTGTCATTCATCTATTTATGCAGCAACCTGAACTTAGTGGTGTACAGGACATACATTACTAACCATGCACAACATACTGTGGTATAAACCTTTTTTTAAATGTTCATATACTGATTATAAATGCTGAATAGGTTGATCAAATGCCAAATCTTCTATTAATGTCTTTTTTCCACTTCTCCTTCAACATTGTTCTTGGTAAATAACACCACATAATATGTATGTATTGGTATTAGTTTTAAAAGAAAACTCCAAACATCAATGAGGAGCAGACAGTGGTGAAGCTGAGGCAATTAGCTAAGTGCAGAACAAGGCTGTCCCGGCACTATGAGCAGCTGGATGAAAGGAAATACTCTCACTTAACATCCTGATCGATGTGTGTGTGTTCTCTGCTTGGCCGTGTCCCACAGCAATTGTCACACACACACACACACACACCCGCTAGGGTTGAAGTACATTTGACCCACACCCCTGCAAAGTCAAATAAAAGATCCACTCCAGCCTAATCTCTCACTGCAGTATGCTGACACACACACACACACACACACACACACACACACACACACACACACACACACACACACACACACACACACACACCCAGTGCAACATGCGAGGACTCCACTCTCATTGATATAACTACTCATGTAACAACAGTTTGGAGGTGATAATACAATCATCCTCTGTGCTACAAAAGATTCAACACAAAAGTAAACAAAACATATTTAAAATAATTTCAATACCACTTACAATTAACACCAGGAATGTTACAATCCATTATTCCTTACATATACACACCATGTTACTGACCACATTTGAAGACACACAAGGTGGTTGGGTTAGTATCTGACGCTGACGATATAAAGGAGGAAGGTGGTGCAGCTGAAATACCAAGGAACGATCATTTCCTGTTGATTTTGGCGACCCCTGTGGACAAAAGCAGTAGTGTTTCTGAGCCCCAGATTCCAAGCAGCTGAGAGGCCATCAATAGAAACTGTTTGTAACAACTACCTGGCATGTGTTCAGATAGACCAGGGGTGCCCACACTTCTTCGGCTTGGGAGCTACTTTTAAAATGACCAAGTCAAAATGATCTACCTACATTAAAAATGCTAAATATATATTTATTTATATATATATACTGAGTATACTTTATATTTACAATATATGTTGGCGTACCTTGCATAACTGCATGAACCCTTATGGCACAATATAATTCCCCACATTTGGAATTGGCCAGAGTTGCATAGTCTGGACAGTAGCTGCTGGTATCCGCCTCAAGCAGACTTCAAATGATCATCAGTCATGGTGGAACGGTGTTTTGACTTAATGTTCTTCATGTGGGAAAAGGCTGACTCACATAAATAAGTAGAGCCGAATAATGCAGTCAAGAAGGAATCACATTTCCTCATGTTTGGGTACTTTTCCTCTGTGAGTAAGTTCCAAAACTGTCCATGAGCCCTGGACTTCAGCTGAACATCAGCCTGTAGTGTCAGAATCTCATCCTCCACTCCAGACGAGTTCATGTGAAACAGCGTTGACATTTTTGATGCGAGTAAATCAACCTCAAAATCTTCCTGAAATGGGTAGCACACAGTGGCGGCTGGTCAATAGAGGGCCATGGGGCCTGGCCCCACCTTGAGCCACACAAAAAAAACAAAAAACAAAAAATAATTTTAATTAAAGCTGCGAGCAGCATTGACCGGGTCCTCGCAATCTGCAGCGCATCGGGGGTGCCGGCGGGACTCCGGCCTGCGCGGCCGAGAACGTCTGCGAGTTTTATTTAAGTCCATATGTGACACATGTTCCTACCAAATTTCATACATCTAGGCCAAACATACTGCGAGGGCTGCTTCGTCGAAATTTGTAGGGGGCGCTATTGAGCCGATTTGCCACTCACGCAATCATATTTTATAACTGGATTTTGGGCTTCTAATCTGCTTGCCATGTTTGCTTATGTTTCGAGCATTTTTAGCCTGTCAAAATGACCTTCGTTATTAACGGCGAAGACTGCATCGCTACGGCAACGGCGTTCGACGAAACATCAAAAGCTTCATGATCTGGCATTATGAACTTCTTATATTTGTGTGGAACAAATTTGATATTGATTTGATTTACCGACTAAGAGAAACAAGCCAAAGTATAAAGACTTTAACTTCCTGTTACCAGTAGGTGGCGCTATAACTATGATTCAAAATTGGCCTGCAGATGTCTTCAGGCCTGGAGTCTAATCAAACACGTGAAATCTGGTAAAGATCTGATGATGTGGAGTCGAGTTACATCAGTTTATTCGTTCATGGCGAAGGATCGAAATTCGCTGAGCCGCCACGTCGCCGCCCTTCAACAACTTCTTACAATCTTCACAATGAAGCATTATCAAGGTCTTCAGGCTGTTCTGACAACATTTGAGAGGGATCTGATTAATCTGTGAGGAGCAGGATATCAAAGTACACAACTTACGACTTCCGGTTGTCACTAGGTGGCGCTATCACTATGATTCTAAATTATCATATAGATGTGTTCCGAGTCAAGATGTTATGACATATATGAGAGATTTGGAGCAGATTCGACAATGTACGGCCGAGTTACAACTTTGTGTTTCACGGCGAATGGTGTTTTTTTTACGCCACGCCACGGCCACATAGTTCGATAACTTTTTGATCTTTGAGTAACTTTTCACTGCCAAGGTCTCAAGAGCATACTGACCAAATCTCAAGTCAATCGGGTCAAATCTCGGGGAGGAGTTCGTTAAAGTATGACGCCTTGAAACGGTCAAACGTCATAAAAGTAAAAATTGTCGACTTCCTGGAAAATTCCAAGAGGGTTTTTTGTGCGTCTCATCACGATCCACATTCCTACCAAATTTCATACAGCTAGGTGAAACCCGATGTTGGGGCCAATATTTCACCCAAATCAGACTGCAATTTTCGCAAATTCTGGCTTGCGTGCCAAATTTCACAAAATTCCCAGTATCCCAAGCACCTCCTTTTTGCGACGAAACACTAAAAATAATAAGAAGAATAATAATAAACAATCGAAAAACAATAGGTCCTCCGCTCCGACTACGTCGGTGCTCGGGCCCTAATAATAATAAGAAAAAACATTAGAAAAACAATAGGTCCTCCGCTCCGACTACGTCGGTGCTCGGGCCCTAATAATAAAAAAAAAAAATGAGAAAAACAATAGGTCCTCTGCTCCGACTACGTCGGTGCTCGGGCCCTAATAATAAGAAAAAACATTAGAAAAACAATAGGTCCTCCGCTCCGACTACGTCGGTGCTCGGGCCTTAATAATAATAATAATAATAAACATAAGAAAAACAATAGGTCCTCCGCTCCGACTACGTCGGTGCTCGGGCCCTAATAATAATAAATTATACAAATTGTCAATATTTGTGTGTTTGAACTATGGAATGTACCCAGTAATATGTGTAAAATATGATATCTGCGCAAAATATATGCTTTTCCTGCTCGTCCTCTCCGCCTGTGTGCATGACACGTCTCAGAACGCGCAGCTAGGGGGGCCAAATCATTTCGGCCCAAAAGAGGCGGGTCTATAAAGCAGTTTAGCCAATTGCTGATTCAAGATATAAATGAGTGACATACAATTTAGCCAATCAGCGCCCTCAAATAGATTCAGTGTTCTCGTCAGGAGAAGTCTCTACAGGCGAGCACTACTCCTCCAAGACCCGTTTGAGAGGAGAACTTTGGCGGAGATTCTGCAGCTAAAGAGCTGACCTCAGCCTCCTACCAGATGGAAGGGGCACAAACAGTTCATGCCCAGGGTGGGAGGGGTCAGCTACAATCCTTCTTGCTCGCTTCAGGGTTCTTAAAGAGAACAAGTCCTGGAGGGACGGCAGATTGCAGCCAATCACCCTCTCAGCAGAGCGAATGATGCACTGCAGTCTGCCCTTGTCCTTGGCTGTGGCTGCAGCGTACCAGACCGTGATGGAGGAGCAGAGGATGGACTTAATGATGGCTCTGTAGAAATGCACCAACATTGTCTTTGGCAGGTTGAATTGCAGCTCTAAATTAAGCTCATTCAACATGTTGGTCAGATCGGTTAAAAATGCCAAGTCTAGCAGCCACTGATCGTCATTTAGTTGGTTGTATTCTGCATATTTGACAACAAGGAGAAACTCCTTTATCTCCGGACAGAGCTCTCGAAATCTCTGCAGGAACTTCCCCCTGCTAAGCCATCTCACATCAGTGTGTAGCAAGAACTCAGAGTGGTCGCAGTCAGCCTTCTCCAGATGTGCACGGAACAGCCGTCTTTGAAGAGCTCTCGCTCGAATAGAACAGGCGATCGTTGCCACATCCATTATCTCTTTCATGTTTAGCATTTTAGTGCATAATGCTTGGTGTATTATGCAGTGGTAATTAAGGAAGTCGGGGAAAGCATCGTCCTCCCTGCACTTGGCAATAAATCCATTCGAGCGGCCAACCATTGCGGGCGCACCGTCCATGGTAATTGACATCAATTTGCACACTGGGAGCTGGGTTTTGTCGATAAAGTTTTTGAAAGACTGAAAAATGTCCTCTCCCCGAGTGTGTTCTTTCATGGGCAGTATTGTTAACAGCTCTTCTTTTGCAGTCATATCTGTAAACACCATCCGAATAAAAATGCACAACTGGGCTGTATCACTTACGTCCGTAGACTCGTCCAATTGCAGGGAGAAACACTTGCAGTCCGCGATGTCCTTCCAAAGCTGCTGTGTCAAATCCTCGGCCATGACTTCACAGCGCCGTGTAACTGTACTTCTTGATCGCTGGAGAGCTTTGATTGACGATAATATTACCGGTTTGTTTTTAAAGTCCCGAAACAACGAGTCAGCTGCTTCAACGAATGCCTCTTTTATGATCTCTCCATCTTCGAAGGACTTCTTGTGCTTAACGATGGAGTGACTCACCCGGAACGATGCTTCGGTGGCAGCCTTCAATTTTGAAGTCAGCTGTGAGAAAAGTGACTGCTGTCCGGACAACTGTGATTTTAGTTCCTTCACCATTCTCTTTCTCAGCTCGCTTTTCTGCGGGAAGTCAGTGTCGTAGTTTTTATGAACAGTCCGAAAGTGCCGCTCCACATTTCCCTTCTTCGGAATAGCGATGGTAGATTGGCAGATCAGACAAACGCACTTCGAAAATTACATTGTGAAAAAAAGTCCTCCTCCCATTCCGCATGGAAGTGGTACGTTTTTGTTTTCTTACTTTGTCCAGCTACCCCACTCATTTTTATACCCTTTCTTCAGTATAAATAAATTGGAAGGCGAAATAATTAGCTGTCCGGAGTTTTGCAGTAGCTTGTGCGGTTAGAAAAGACGTGATCTCACACTGGCTGCCCTGTACGTCAATCAAGTGGCAAATGCCATAGGGAGGATGGATGATGATAGTGTAACAGACTGTCTCATGTTTATCGTTTTGTATTGGAGATGATATGTCCCTTCAGGGTTGCCGTAGAGGAAAAGCAACTCCCGCCTCTGGTCGAAGGGAGGGAACAGAAATAAAGAGAGAACTCGTGGGCTGAACGAGATGTCTGGTCTCCCGACTCCGCCTATTACCCTCTTATAAGTGCCCCTCATACACAAACCCAGGATGCTCGGTCACAATAGGCTTTTTTTTAAATGGCATGCGATCCACCCACACTTCCTTTGCGATCGACGTATTGGGCACCCCTGAGATAGACCATCTGTCAATCAAACGTAAAGGAAGTTGGGAGAATATATTATAATATATTTTTCAATTAAGAAATGCTCTACAGTTCTGATATAACTTATGCTGATGCAGCATTTATGCTTACGACTTCATCAGCCGCCATTGTTGTATAGTACGAACAGTCGCCTCTCTGTGTCGTCCTGCACACACCAAAGCCTGTCGTTGCTAGTAGCTCCTCACAGGGTGCTGATTGGTCCATGCTCCGGCTAACTGGACACAAGCGCATTACTTAAAGCCTGACAAGATGGAATTCTTTGGGATTCTCACGTGATCTCGTGACATTGCGAGAATCAAAAGTGTAAAGGTACGCATTATGTTAATTTACTTTTGGTGTGCTTTCCCTATGTGACACAAAGTTAGTTATACAAGTGTTAAATGAATGCATAGATTAATCTTTATAGTTTGGTGCTAAAGTTGATTTTCATGCATAAATCTGCTTTTCAGAATAGAGGTTTGCTGCTCTTGCTACAATAGAGGGTGGTTTCTGAATATGAATATAAACGAAACTAATGTTGAAAAATAAAATAATAGCAGATTCAATGTGGAGAAGTTTTTCAGATAGTGAAAACTAACTGATAATGTATCAGAGAAGATTTGTTTTTTCGTGTTATCAAGGAGGGATGGTACCTGGTCTTTCTGCAACCCTGACTTCTACAAAATGACATTGCACACAACTGCTTTCTCAAAACTTTATCTCAGATTACGGTCACAGTTTGAAACTATTTTAAACACGTGGCTAACTGCAGCAAAACAAAACAAATGCAAAAAATGTACTTGGTTTCGTTTAGATTTTCTCGTCTTCTGACCACTCAAAGTGCTTTCACATCACATGTCATCATTCACCCATTCACACACTGATTGGAGGGGCTATGCAAGGTGCCCCCTGCCCATCAGAACTAAGTAACATTTAGACATTGTAGGCACAGCTACGGGAGCAGCTTGGGGTTAAGTGTTTTGCCCAATGACACATCGACAGACTAGAGGAGCCGGGGATCGAAAAAAACAAGTGGGTGTCACAGGGGACACAAACAGCTGGCATGTTTGTTTGGCCCATCCACCATCCCAACCTCCTCTCTATGTGACAAGCAGTAGAAAGAGTTTTGAGGAGACACGGTTGCTTTCAAAGAGGATTATGTAATGGAAGATTTCTATGGAGGTTCGGAAGAGAAGTTGGTTTGTTCAATATGTTTAATGAATAAACAGAGTCTTGACTGAATGATCAAGGTTTCAAAAGAGTCAATTTATTGCTTGCAAGCAGAGAACAGACACACAGCCACGTATTGCAGTGAACCGTGTATTCGCTCTGAAGACACAGCTTCATACATGACATTTATACATTTAAGAGTGCAGGAGACAATGCAAAGAGGAAGTATAGACAGGAAGACGGCTGAGTCTCGAACATGTGCTGGGCTCAAAAGCAGAAACGCCCGTAAAATATGCTGATGGAATCAGTTGCGACCTCTTCTCTGACCTGTGCACTTTTAAGAGCATGGAGACATTTGTGGTTAGAGCAGTCATTTCCTGTCACGCTATGAATTCTGTCTCCACAGCACATTTTACAGAAGACATGTGAAACATTTTTATCACTACAATTACCAATCATGTAAGAAGCAGGACAACGGGGTACAATTGGGCCCAGTCAGATAATCCCCTGTGTTAATGTGTGGGAGATGTGAAATAGCACATTATGGGACTATTTCCTGGCGAACAATAGCTGGGTTGTAGTTGCTTCGAGCAGCCTGCTGGAGCTTTGCTATGCTAAGCTATGCTAACCACATCCTGATCCAGCTCTGTACAAACACACACAAGATTGATTGTCAAGGGCAGATTTTTGGGGGACTGCCTATCGTTACGACGGCCCATTATTCTAAAACCCAAATGGTCCGAAAAATGTCCCATTGGACCCAAAGTCCATTTGTCTGACAGCCCTTTATCCCAAAATAAACAGCCATTGATCGAAGGCCCAGTTGGCTAATAATTATGCAGAATGACGTCATCGGACCTTCCAGATTATTTTTACGACATACCCACCACTCTGATTCTGATTAGCCGTTGCCTTCCTTGGTTGTGTTGGATAGGTTTAGACAAGAGGATTGAAATGTATAGGTTAAGGTTACAAAGGTCAGGGTAAGCCAACCAGAGGCAGAGTAGGGCGGGTCATTCCTTCGCCCCGGTAGCAAAGAGTGATTGGACCAGTCCTATAATGTCATTCTGCATCATAATTAGCCACATGCTCCTGTATGTTGCAGGAAGAGTTTGTCTTTTCAGAGCAATGGGTCTTTGGAACAATAGACATTTTTTGGGGGGACAAGTGGCCGTCGCACAAATCGCATGGAACCAATTACTGTCCACCCCACTTTCACCTATCTACAGTGTCCTCTGACTGTCCAGCTGTCAAACTGAAGAAGATGATAAAAATGTTCATGGTGCTCATGTTCGTCACCTTCAGTTAATACAGTTTGCTGTCAGTAATTTAGCTCATGGAGCAGCAGCAAGCAGAAACTTGTTGGGGCCCAGGTTCTGCCTCCCAGGCTACATAAAGGTTGACCTAACCTACTAGTAGAAATTGTTGAAGCTGTATGCAGCCTGAGATAAGACTTCAGGCCCTTCGCTTGGTTGAAAATACAAGTTATGTGTTGAAAAAACGATTCTTGAATTCTTGAATCTAAATGTTCCCTTGCTTATATTATCCTATAAAAATGCTAGAAATAAAGATCAATGAAAGATAAGGCAGGGAAGATGGAAATACACCATGAGCTACATAATGCAGGTCTCAGCTGCATTGTATGACAAAGACTCATTTTACACATTAAGACACAGAATAGACTTATTGGGTTAAACAGATTTAAACATGTTTCCTAAAAGATCATGCTTTAAGGATATTGCCACATTTCAGATTCAGGTTCTGTGCTGCTTTAACTGTTGAAGCCCATCAGCTCTTTGAACATGTAAACCACTTTCTTTCTATGTATTGAAAATGAGGGCGTCTAATTGGTGTGTGTGTGTGTGTGTGTGTGTGTGTGTGTGTGTGTGTGTGTGTGTGTGTGTGTAGGGGCCTAAGCATGTCTTTCTCCAAGGTGAGGACACAGTGTGCTGTGTTCATCAATCACGCTTTTAGAAACCATTACTGTCTGTCTCTGTAACCTCGTGGGAACACGTAGAATGGAAGAGTCAGACACTCAAGGCTGAACATCCAACTTCACCACACTGTGTGTGTGTGTGTGTGTTATTTGTTATGCCCGTGTGTGTGTATTTAGCAGTGTTTGTAGTATCTATACAGAAATGTCTTAGTTTCCTGGGTGACAGGTGCATTCACTCGTTGGCTGTAAAGCAAATATAGCATTCGTTTTGAATACACTAATGAAGGGAAATGTCAAGGATTAAGGCTTTAAAGAATATTTGTACATATAAAATATTGTATAATACACCCATTTCAGAATACATGTGTGTGCCAGCAAATCAAAATCAACAAAGAAGTCAGGGCACGTATCATCCTGTCGAGCAGACAGCTACAGAGAGTTTACTAGAGAACATAATATCACAATAATAAATGCTGATGTGCAGCAATCACTTATAAGTCATTGGCTCAATGGGCTACATTTCATTAATATGTGCCGATTGGTTTGTACTCGTGATTACACATCACATTGGTTTTCTAGTTGTGATAGAAGTGATGCTGTTGCAGCTGACGCTAGGCTCTCTCCGTGTCGTCTCGCTCACACATGAACCACGGCCGGAGCTGCATCCTGGTTGGTCCACGCTCAACTCTGAAACCAAGATGGAGTGTCTTGTGATATGATAGTCCACAATTCCTCCTGTGATCTCGCAACTTTGCACGAATCCAGCTGAACTACGAATATGATATTCCATTTTTGCTAATAGATCCCGAGATGCTACAAACTTTCCCTTGAATATGAATGTTGATTTCTTGATATTTGTCAAACAGTCCCTGATTTTCACTTGGTATTTCTGTTGTTTGTCCTCTCTTCTATTGTTTCCATCTCTTTATGTTGTGCTCACATGTTCACATCCCTGCAACTCCAGAGGAGAGGTGTCTGAGAGGAAGCCTGTGGGCTGTGACCTGGAATTTAAAACAAACCAAAACCACATCTGCAACAATCAATATACTTTCTTTGTTCTTTGTGACAGCACATTGGCAGTCTCAACCAGTCGGCTTTACATAAATATGGGCTCTATGGTCTGAGAACAAAGATGATGCTGGCTGGGATGGAAAGCACAGGGCTATGTGGGAGTGACCGCTGAGGCAAGAAGCAACAATTGTTCTTTACAATGCTGCAGTTTACAGATTGATGGCCAAAAGCAACTGGATCAGTGACCTAGATGCAGCTGAAAACCACTACAATCTCCATGAAATAAGTTAAGGTGAGATGAAGTTAAATCAGCCTAAAAATAATGTAATCACAAGATGAATTAAAGCTGCGAGCAGCGATGAACGGGCCCTCGCCATGCGTGCGTCGGCGTGCCGGCGGGACTCCGGCCTGCGCGTCGGAGAACGTCCGCGACCATGGGATGGCGCGTCCGCGAGCGAGACGCGTTTAATCCCGCGTGGACCGCCTGGTGCCGGAAATGACGCTTTGCAAATAGTCTGATGCTTCCTGTGTCCTCTGCCTGGTGCTACAGAACGCGTGCATCGTGTTGCTCTGTGTCAAGTGTAAACCACATTGTGTAAAAGTCATGTAAATCGGATGTTGTTTATCACAAAAGTGCAGATTACCTTTCGCCAGCAGGTGGCGCTGTGAGTACTTGTAAAAATAAGCTTGTAGACATCCTCAGGCCATGGGTGTTATCAAGCATGAGAAGTTTGGGACCGTTTGGAACAATTGCAGCTGAGTTACATCAGCTTTTTTCATGAGGAATCACATAAAGTAATCGCCCGCTACGGCTAAACGATTCCGTCAAACGTAAAGCTTTTAATAACTTTTAATCACAACGTACTGGCATGGTACTAGCAAAATTTAAAGTGGATCTGATGAAGTCCCGAGGAGGAGTTTGTTAAAGTATAGCGACAAGAAATAGGCAAAATCGATGGAAAAATTACACATAAATCAAAATGGCCCACTCCCGGTAGGGTTTAGAGCATGAACCCAAGAGACTTATTTTTAAGTCTCCATAAGATTCATATGCCTACCAACTTTCATACATGTAGCTCAAACGTAGCACTGGGGCTGCTGTTTTGAAATATTGTAGGGGGCGCTATAGAGGCAATTTAAAACGGTCAAGCCAAAAAAACATATACACTATGTCTTCCTGTGACCTACGAGACATGTACAAAGTTTCATGAGTCTTTGAGCATCCCAAGACACTCAACCATCAGCTTCATGTTTCATGGCGAACGATGGGTCGCCACGGCAACAGCGTTCAACGAAAACGCACAATATTCTCGGCGAATTATCATCAATGTCTTAAGGCTATCCTTACCCAATGTGAGACTTATCAGGTCACCTGGCTAGGAGGAATGAATAAAAGTTAAAAAAAAACATCTCCTTTAGCCAGTAGGCGGCGCTATGAGTTATCGATTTTTTTTCAATTGAAGTCTGTTCACGCTTGAATGGGCATCATGCATAAGAAATTTTGTGCGGATAGGATAATGTACCTTGGAGTTATAACAACTTCTTTTTTCATAAAAATTAGGTAAAATGGCCGCCACGCCACGTCAAGGTTCTTCGATGAAAGCGCGACATTTTGATAACTTGTAATCACAAAGGTCTTAAGAGCATCCTGACCAAAGGAGAAGTTGATGGCATAAATTGTCTAGGAGTAGTTCGTTAAATACGAAGGCTGAAAAATGCAAAAAGTGACAAAAATCACAACTTCGCGGGTTTACTGTAGCGCCCCCTAGTGGTCGAATGAAAAACAATTGTCAGGGTATGTTACCGCATGCGATGTGCACATATGCTGCAAGTTCTGGAATTTTGGGACAAACGGTTGAGAAGTTATGTGTATTGATATTAAGCCACGCCCCTAAGAAGTTTATTGGTCCATATCTTGTAAACGCTAAGACGTATCAAAAAGCTTTTAATAACTTTTGATGAGGTAGGTCCGTTAATGATTCATAGCAAATTTGGTAGCAATCGGACCCAGAATCTAGGAGGAGATAGCAAAAATGGGTTTCACACTAAATTCAAAATGGCGGAAAATCTAAGTAGGCGGAGCTTAGGTGTCTGAGAGGCTTTTTTTTAGATCTAGCGGAGTCGGACATGTGAGTAAAATTTCAAGTCAATCAGACATACTGGCCGAGGGGCGTCGCCGGACCGATTTGTAGGGGGCGCTAGAGAGCCATTTTTTTACACACAAAGATGCATCCCTTTCAAAGTCTAAGTTCACCCAGACCTGACAAGTCCTCCAAATCTGGTGAGTTTTGGAGGATGGCAAGTCCCCCCCAAGCAGTCACAAACGACAAAAATAAGAATCAGAAGAATCGGAATAACCCCTACAATCTCAATAGGGCCTTCGCTGGCCCGACGTTGTCGGTGGCTCGGGCCCTAATAAGCAAAAAAACATTCCATTAACTCCATAATATAGGACGGAGTATTCTCTTCAGACGATGAAAGTCATTATGTATAAAATGTGCAAAACTGCAGTCCATTTAAAATGAATAAAGTCAAGTGAGGACAAGAGCTATGTAATGTTCAAACAGCATCCACATAATCACAGAGCGATTGCACATGTGAATGGCACAAGCTGAGACTAATGATCAGAGCATTACTGGTACTTCCTGCTGTGGGAGGCTGTGAGCCATATGTCTACGTCAGAGCCTCTTCACTACAGAAACATGGAACATGTAGTCCTCTAGTTTCAGACTGAAATAGCTGATAATGAATGAGCATCTGAGATGTTTTCAAGTTTGGTATTCATGTGCGGTTGTCACAGTTGCGTATAGTGCTTCCAGGAAATAGCAGCAGCCTCAACAGCTCTCACATTCCCAAACGAGCTGTCATTGATACAAGTGGAAGCATCAACACTTAAACAGCGTTAGAGCCCTGCTAGAGGCTGTGTGAAGCTGTACTGAGACCCAGCCCTGCTTTACGCTTTTACCCAAATTATAGTTTTTCAATTCAACTGAGTTTTTACCAAATGTTTTTCTTAAATGAAATACTTTTTCGTTTAAAAAAATACTTAATAATATTACTGATGTTTCCTTTTTAATACACCTTACTGATGATTCTGGGAAATATATTATTCACTCCTTTGCCTGCGTACACACCAAACGCGTCGAAACTTCAACGCGCGTTTAAATTACATACAAAGTCTATGCACAGACGCGATGAGACTGTTGCGGCGCGAATCTGCGATGGAGCGTTGCGATGGACGCGAGTTGAAATTTTTCAACTTCTGCAAAATATTCGCGTTACGCCCCGGTGCGATAGCCTATCAGCGTTGAGTTGCTCCCCCTCTTATCAGTGACGTCCTGCCGTTGTTGAATCAGGAAATAAATACTGTAGCCGTCTGTGTTCACCCAGAGCTCTATGACACCTCATATCAATAGAGACCAGACCAAACTATGTGTATAAATGTGTGTGTACAGCTGTAGTAAACAGCGACTTGTGTGGCTTGCTAGACACAGTGAATACAGCTCGATAAAATCCATGGAGCTCCTCTGGACAATATTATAAACCAGACATGACGGCGTTTACTTTACCGGGATATCTGTGACTTCCACAACACATACTAAGCAGAAATAGGTTATTTTTTCCATGGTTAATGGCGGACAGCTGAACGCCTTTCAGGGCGATAAGCCCCGCCCCCTCTCCGGTGCGTCCAGCGCGATTCGCGCGAATGAACACTTGGTCCCCGGCGTTTTGACCGGCGGCGCGATGGACGTGAATATGCAGCGCGATGAATTCGCGACGCATTTGGTGTCAACAACAGCCCACATTTCCCATCATGCAGTGCAATGCTGTTTTATGTTTCGAAATGCAAATATTTTATTAGTTGTTGGGATCAATAGAGGGGCGTGTTTGGGTTATCAGCTTTAAGAAACTGAATTCTTGACATCAATAGAATTATTAATGTCAGCAACAATTATTAATAATAACGGGGCACCACCCTGCGAACAGGGACTAATAACCAAACAATAAACTAAGTCTCATAATTAGTGGCCACTCGTAATGTCAATAGTCGGGTACGACTATACATTCGAAGTGACAGTGAAGGATTGAGTTCGTACACTGACTACTCCATCCAGGTGTTATTACATACATATGAACAAGTAATCACAAACGACTGCTCTTTAAAATATAATAGAGTTTATTAAATCAAAATAATAAATGATCAGATCAATTACCATCACAATCAACAAACGCCACCATACAGTTTTATGTGCCTAATACCTAAACAAATGAATAAAATGGGTGAGGAGGTATGTATATAAGTGTGTGTGTGTGTGTGTGTGTGGGGGTCTGTGTATAAAAAGAAGGGGGGCTCTTAACACTACAGTCGAGAACTACAAAGATGGCGGCGTCAAAATAGCAGAGGGGGGGTTAGACTGGGTGATGACGTGTGTGAAAGGGAGGGGCTTGACGCTACCTCTGAACCACCACCAGATGGCGTAGTCGAGTGACTTAGACCAAAATGGCGGATGGGCCTTAAGATGCTACAGCTGAACCACCACCAGATGGCGGAGTCGAGTGACTCAGACAAAATGGCAGAGGGGGGGGGGGGGAGCTGTGTGTAAATCACGCGTGTCTGTGCAGCATGTGAGAGGGAAAAAGAAAAGAGACAGAGAGAGGAATCAGAGCTTCTGTGTGCGATGTCGCGTTGTAGTGAGAATGAGGGTCGCTGACCATATCTCGCACCGCTGCGTTGTCGCCTCGCGAACATACGGCACTGATGCGTGATACGCGCGATTCCCCACTTCACTCACAGGATCGATTCAAGGAAACGAGAGCAGGAACAAAAATAAAATGAATAATCCCAAAGAAACAGTCAATTGTGTTAATACACAATACAATGGAGCTTCTCTGGTCCGTGATGATTGTGTATTTACCTCCGTATAATGCGACGGTGTCTTTAACACAAACAGAATACGGGAATGCACAATGGAGCGGATCTGAGGACCGCCAGGGGTTGCGCAATACCTTGATATTACGCAACAGTAACGTAACACACAAAAACATGGGAATATCAACATATAAATGAAATAACCTGAATTAAATTTAGGTTAATTTAAGCTAAGCTAGCCCAGACACCATGAATCCTTACTGTGAGAAGTTCGTTGCCACGGGGAGAGTGTCCGTGGAGGATTGTGGTTGTTCTTCCTGAAGAAAAAAAAGGCGTTGAGGGCGAAGCAGCTTTTGCATGGCTGGTCCGCGGTGCTGCGACGGTCCTACTCCTGCAGAGAGTGGGCCTTAAAGTTTTTCAACGTCGGCTGAGACACGTTGTCGGATCGTGTCTCCCGGTAATGAACGGTGCAGAAGGAGGGTTGCTCGTTCTGGTCCCGTGGCATGTGCACGAAGGGCGGTGGACGGATCGCATCAGGTATGCGTTTCTCGCGGGCCGAGGGCCTTAACTCAGAATATACGTGGTCGGTTTCGGCTGGCGAAATGGCACGTGGTCGCTGAGTTGAGGGTGAGTGAGGCCGATCGGTCCTCGGAGCATCTTCATAGGGACCGGAACGGATCCGGATCGAAGAGAAAGTTTTCGCTGTGCTGGGGCTTATAAGCGGGTCAGTCAGTTTGTCGGCCAATGGAGGCTCCGGCTGAGTGGTGGCCGAGGGCGGGGTCAGCTTAAAGGGGCAGGGATCAGAGTTTGGGTCAGATGTTGCACTGACTGAGCCTGTGAGGAGTTCAGTCGTCCAGCAGGTGGCTGCCAGACCCAAACATAGTGTTAGTTTGTCTTTTAAGAACACAGTGGCTTATGTAAATGTAATTTTTGTGCTGATTCATGTTTTACCTTCAGTGAGGTACCTGTTACATTTCCTCAGACCAGCTGCATTTCACAACAGCAAATTGGCCATCCACCTCTCTCATGAATACAGTATGGTTTAGGAGAAGAGGACTATGCCAGCAGGTGATGCTCCATCCTGAAACCCTTAACAGCTACAGTTAACTGTGGAGGCTTCAATCTTCCTCTCACGAGGGAGGGCCGTGGAACACGCTCCACTGTTTTTTACAGGAGAGTCGCTTCAATAATAAAATCTACCATAAACTGGTGTTGGGAACGTAAAGGAGCGTGTTTGGGTTATCAGCATCTAAGAAACTAAATTATTGACATCAATAGAATTATTAATGATTATTAATAATAACGGGGCACCACCCTGCGAACAGGGACCAATAACCAAACGATAAAACTAAGTCTCATAATTAGTGTTCACTTATAATGTCAGTAGTCTGAGTACTATTACACATTCAGAGTGTAAGTGAAGGTTTAAGTTCGAGCACAGACCACATACAGTTATTATCACAATAAATGCACAAAGTAATCACAGACAGCTGCTCTTTAAAATATAACAGAGTTTATTACGTTCTAATACTAATGATCTAGTCAACTAATATCTAAACTAACAACAACTATACATTCATGAGCACGCTATCTAAAATCAACAGACTATTGAAAAGAGGGGGGTGAGTGTGTGTGCGTGTGTGGAAAGGGGGGGAGTGTGTGTGTGTGCAAAGGGGGGGGGGGGGGGAGCGAGGGAACAGCTCAGTGACGTGTGACGTAGTTGGGACGTGGTGACGTCTCTCATGCGCGAGACCCAAAATGGCGGATAGCTAACAGGAGACCCGGCATCTACACGTGCCGGTAGCTGTTTAGCACGTAGCTAGATTAGCTCAAAGCTATATGTGTGTGTGTGGGTTAGTAAAGGAGAAGGGAAAGGAACAAAACAAAATGAAATAAAACAAGCGATTACGATCCTCTGCGCCACGCGGGAGTACGGAAGATTGCTCTCTCAGCCAGGGGAGCAAGAACAGCGACTCTTTGTCTCAGCCGGCGGTTCTGACCTCCTGAACTGATGAGAAGCAACTTCGACCTCACTAGGCGGCTCGCTCAACACAGATCACGGCAGCATGAAATACACTAGCTTCTCCACAACCCCAACGATCTCAGCGACCGTTAGTGTCGGCGATTATTAAGAATACACCACGTTGTAAAAATGAACAGTACTTTAAGCACACAAACAAGATAAAATGAACACAAATTAAACTCTCTAACTCTGCCCAGAATCTATTTCGCCTTACGGTACGATGCAATCATGGTGATTGAGGGGGGTTCTTCTGAGGGGTTCTTCTGAGCTTCAGTGAGCTCAGGCAGCACGGCCGCGGGAGGTGTTCTCTCGGTGGGAGAGAATCGCTGTCGTCTGGATAAGGGACGTTCGCGTCCTTATGGCCAGAGCGGACGAGGCGCTTGGTGGAGAGTGGAAGTTCTCGCTCTCTCTTTCTGAAGAAGTCTTGCTTCTTCACTTCTGCAGGATTAAAAGGGTTGCTTCGTGGATACGAACAAAGATAAAATAGACAGTTTGGTGAATTCAGCCAGCGAATTCAACTGTTAAACCTAGGATTTTGGTTAAAAAGGGGAACAACGTTGCAGTGTGTGCCTCCTGCTACCCCGCAGGGATCGATGGAAAAAGCATTGAGGTGGGGGCTGCAGGGTAGTTTTGTAGAACGGTTGCTGAACCACAGGGGTCCTGGGGTGTCTTGGCCCTTGGCCAATGAGATTGCAGCGGTGCTTTCAAGTAACTTCAGGAACGCATAGTTTTTGGGGGGGGGGAAACTCACACCCTAATGTGAAATTCCTTCAGAGGGGGTTTGGTGCTCATCAAACTACAATCAGGATGAAACCTTTGCTTGCAAAAGGGAAGACCTGACTCTCTTTGTTCCACAGCACATGTTGAAGCCATATAGTCAGATCCCAACACTGGTTTACAATCAAAAGTATTGAATCCTACTGAAGCTAAAACAATTGCAAAGTGAAGTACAGTATTTACAGAATCTATAGAAATATGATCCGCGTGGAAAAACATTCACCCGCGTCTCAACCTGAAAGCGTAACCACCCACAAGATGAAACGTGAGCAAAGAGAGGACGAATTCTTCCTCTGCATTTCCTGTCATAGTTCGAAAAGGTCACACAATGTCCGTTTCTATTGGCTAAATCCAGCTGGCTCCTCCTTCTCGCATCAGCCAGCCAGAAGACCCTGTGCGCGGGTGTGACGTATCCTTCGGCGTGTCCCTGTAAATGCCTGTCTGGAAATCCCTGTCTGACCCTTGGCTATTCCTCACAGTCCATGACCCCAGGACAACACAAAATGTTCTAAGTTAATGAGACATATTTTTGGTTTAATATTGAATGACTTTTCCTAATTTATTGGGGACAACTGGGTAAACACAAACTCAACATGTTGATATGTAAAGTTATATTTAAAGCCATTAAAGTTTGAGGTCAATCAGTGAGATTTGATGGTGATCTGCATATTTCTCCATAGTAACAGGGCTTCTGGATGTGTACGGGTTTGGGACGGTTGTTTTATTTAAAGGGATATTTAGGTAGTCAACAAAAAACGAAGTACCTGACACATAAACTTGGGTAGCAATTTTAATTACAATAATGTTCCGCAGGTTCAAATTGCTGGTGTCAAAAATGAGCCCATGATAACAGGTGTTCGTACATGTGAAGGTAACAGGAGGTTAAATGTTGCAGAAATGAATGTTGACATGTTAGGTAATGAGTTGGAATAAAGTTGACTAAGGAGTTGAAACACAGAGGTGGGTGATCATTTATACTGTATGCTTTATAAACAGTCAAACCTGACGGGGTCATTTTTGACTCCAGAGGACAACAGGTGATATTATGTGCTGCCATTAGAAAAATTCAAATGATTCAAGAACAGCATCCTCACTAAACTTTGATATGTACCTTGATACTTTGATATGTTCTGTGATCAGTCAAATAGTAAAAAATAATATAAAGTCAAAATAATTTATTGTTTCATTGTATTTTCACTCATAAACAGGGTCTACTTTTATGTAAACAAGGTCTATTGGCCCTAAATTCCAAAATGAAGGGAACGATTTGTGGTAATGGGTTGGAGTAAGGTAAGACTAAAGGTGTAAACTAAAGGTGTAAAACAGAATTGATTGACAATTTATACTAAAAACAACACGAGGGTTTTAATACATTCAATGACTGTCTTTTATGGCTTAACACTTCTATGGTAAACATACTGTAAACATACTATAAATTCCATAAGGATTTGCAACTTTTGGCAAAAAACTTCACAAGCTTTACAAGCATAATTGGTATAGCCCAATGTTGGGGTCTGGCGCCACCTCCTGGCTGGCTGAGCTCCTCACATGCTCCTTCCTTTCCACAAGCTGACCTGAGGTCTGATCCTTGCCCCCTTGAGATGACCCCACCTCCAGCCGTCGGCCACAGCTGAGCCGGACCCTTCATTGGCCGAAGAGTAACCTCCCGCTGTGCAGACTGACCCGCTTATAAGCGCCAACGCAGCGAGAATCGGTCTCTTCGCTCTGGATTCGTCCGGTATCCAAGAAGACTCACGAGGACCCGATCGACCTCATCCACCCTCAACTCAGCGCCCACATGCCATTTCGCTGACCGAAACCGACCACGTATATTCTGAGTTAAGGCCTTGGCCCGCGAGAAACGCATCCCTTCCGCGATCCGTCCGCCGCCTTTCGTGCACACGCCAACGGTCCCAGTGTTGAGGAGAAAAACTCTCGGAGTGAACAGATGGAGATCGAGGCAATTAGCTCAATTCAAAGCAATAAGGTTTATTTGTGACAGGAGTATTATGCCAGGCATTAAAGCGTGCACGCGGCCTAATCTCTGTTCAGGTGGAACAGGTAAAATGTACGAAAGACAGGAAAAGCATGAAAAGGCATGAAAAGGCGCTAAACATCATTGCGCACAACATTATATAGTTTATTCTTAGAGAAGTCTATTGGTGGAATATAAAGTGGGGGCGGCTCTGTCCTTTAGAGGTCAAAGGGCCCGACGGAGCACTGAGCATCATCACTCACACTGGCTCACGATTGGTCCTCCAGCGTTGCATCATCAGTGTGTATGCATGTTATTGGCACGAGACGCCGGAAAGGGTGCAAGTCTAGCTAAGACAAAAGCCTCTGTGTGAATAGATGAGGGAGTTCTTCTCTGCTGGACTAGATAAGCGAGGAATGCCCTTGTTATGGCGGTTTTAAGCAAGCGTCTCCTTCCAGGGCCACAGTATCTGTTTCTATCGTACGAGCAGGCGCCAGAATGCCCTCCTCGGAGTATTTAACCCACTTACATGTGACCCCACAATTCCGCAATATAAGCATACAAGTAAAGCGCATATTATTTTACACAACACCAGAACGACTAAACCTCTTTCTTCACCGATCATTACCGGGAGATACGAACCGACAACGTGTCTCAGCCGACGTTGAAACCAAAGGCCCACTCTCTGCAGCGAGCAGGGCCGACATAGCACCCGCGGACCCGCCGTGCTAAAAGCCGCTCCGCCTCTGCCTTTTTTTTCCTTCTGGAGAAAGAAGCCACAATCCATTGACAAACACTCTCCACTTTGCAATGAAGCATCTAAAAGTAAGGGTTCATGGTGTCTGGGCGTAGCTTAGCTTAAATTAACCTAAGTTTAATTCAGGTTATTCATTTATATGTTATTATTCCCGTGTTTTTGTCGTGTTTAAGTCACTGTTTTCGTGTTGCTGAGACATTGCGCAATCACTGACGGACCGCAGGGCCCGTCGTATTGTGTGCTTCCTGTTCTGACTGTTATTTAGAGATTGTTTTATTTCATTTTGTTCCTGCTCTTTCCTTGAATCGATTCTGTGAGTGAATTGCGGCTATCGCGCATAAGTGTCGTAAGTTCGCGAAGCGACAACGGCAGCTTGTGTGAGATACGGTCAGCGACCCTCATTCTCACTACAACGCGACACTGCACACAGAAGCTCTGATTCCTCTCTCTGCCTCTTTTATTTCTCTTGCTTTCCGTAACTTACATACACAGCTCCGGCTGATTGTGGGTGAATCCCTCACCTATTGTCCCATTTTGTCTGCGTCACTCGACTCAGCCATCTTGGTAGCCCTTAGCTGTAGCTTCTTAAGGCCCCTCCCTTTTCACACACGTGATTACACACAGCCGACCCCCCCTCTGCTATTTTGGCTACGTCATTCGACTCCGCCATCTTTGTAGTCCTCGACTGTAGTTTTAAGACCCCCCTTTCTTTTTACACACAGACCCACACACACTTGTATACATACATCCTCACCCATTTTATTCATTTGTTTAGGTATTAGGCACATAAAATTGTATGGTGGCGTTTGTTGGTTGTGATATTAATTGATCTGATCATTTATTATTTTGATTTAATAAACTCTATTATATTTTAAAGAGCAGTCGTTTGTGATTACTTGTGCATACGTGTGTAATAAGAACTGGATGTAGTAGCCAGTGTACGAACTCAACCCTTCACTGTCACTTCGAATGTGTAGTCGTACCCGACTATTGACATTACGAGTGGCCACTAATTATGAGACTTAGTTTATCGTTTGGTTATTAGTCCCTGTTCACAGGGTGGTGCCCCGTTGTTATTAATAATCATTAATAATTGTTACTTACATTAATAAGTCTATTGATGTCAAGAATTCAGTTTCTTAAATGCTGATAACCCAAACACCCCCCTCTACGTTCCCAACACCAAGTACTTGCTATCATTTTACTATCCAGCTCTAAGGTGCTACAAATTCTACTAAAACACTTCCAATTATAAATCTTAAAGCACACTTCTAATTATGAATCTTAAAGCACACTTCTAAACCTACATTTCCTACATAACACAGGAAGATAAACTCTGAAGTTGTGTCAACACATGATGAATCCAAGTCCATTATTCTCTAATAATAAGAATAATAATACATTTTATTTATATAGCACTTTTCATGACACTCAAAGACACTTTACATTAAAATCATCAGGTGAGTTTTGATTTGTGATTTGAATGTGGAAAGGTCAGTGCAATCTCGGATGTTTTTGGGGAGAGAGTTCCAGAGGGAGGGGGCAGATATGGAGAAGGCTCTGTCGCCCCATGTCCGGTGCTTGGTCCTGAGTGGAAGGGACAGGAGGTTGGCATCAGAGGAGCCGGCGGGATGGAGTGTGGTGGTGAAGCAGGTCGGTGAGGTAGGAGGGGGCCTGATTGTGGAGGGCTTTGTGCGTGAGGAGAAGGATTTTGTATTGGATCCGTTGTGGGACGGGCAGCCAGTGGAGGTTCTGGAGAACAGGGGTGATGTGGTCACGGGAGTTTGTTTAGTTTTGTTTGCTTTTTCATTGTTGTTTGTTTTCTTGCGGGTCTCTCTCTTAGCTCTGATTTTGATCTCTACCACATCCTGAGGGAAACATTAGTCTATAGCTGCTAAATGCTCCACAACGTTCACAAGCTAGCTTCTTACTCAGCAGCCTGTTGCTATGAGAGCAGTGACAGTGAACCAACACGGTGTAGCGGCAGCTGAACAACTAAACGATGAGCTGTAAGTCACCAAAGCTCCGTAGAGCAGAGCTGTAGATCCATCACTACGACCAACGCCTCTCACATTGTCATATGTGACATTGTTATGATGAAAATATACATTATAGCTGTGTTAAGGTCTTTGTATTTACTCACATTGTGTTCGCACAACATTTCTCAAACTATTTCTCTCACCTTGACCGTGTTGCAGCTTGAGTATCAGCAGCAGAGGAAATGTGGTTTTACAGCATGATGTAAAATTCATATTCATTCAACAGTTTCCTCTTAAAAAACAACTAAATACTTGTATGCATCGATCAGTTTGATTAGATGGGTGATTTAATCTACATAGAACTCCCAAGTGATCTTGAAATAAGGCAGTTTGTTCATGTCCAACCAACTAACAACACTTTCCCTGTAGTCATCTGTATCTGAAGAACAGACTGTATATCACGTGGACGTGGTTTGTGAACTGCCGTTTTGAAGCCTCCAGTTCGACATCGCTATCTTGGAATACAGCCATTACCATCTTTACTTTTTGCAGCCAGTGAACTGAAGTGACCATATTTGAATTTTGGAGGAGTGACATAGAGACGTTGTATACGACCCGTCAATCATAGTAAGCCTGACCGAAAGCTTTATGGTCTGTTTGACTCTAAATGGACACATATGAACATCATGCTGTATTGAAGAAAACTTGAAACTAGAGATTGAGACCACAAACTCATGTTTCCAATGTTTACTGAGGTAATAAATCAAGAGAGAAGTAGAGTCATTTTCTTATAGACCTCTATACAACCAGAGGACACTCGAGAGAATGCAGCTTTAAGACACTTCTGCATTGGCTTCACTTTTCAAAACCGTAGTTTGTCACTTGGTCTGAAGTGCCATCAATGCACATTTGCGAATAGAAATTTCAAAATCTAGGACCTGAAAGAATATTCAAAATTCTGAGAATTAATATAGTATCAAACAGCTTTTAGCTATTGTGGCAGCCCAGGGGACGTGGAGGCCAGATTCAGGAATAAAACAGGAGACTCAGAGACAGCAACAACGTAATAAAAAGTGTCCTTTAACACAGAGGTCCCCAACCTTTTCTGCAC